>DWKA01001423.1:0-12461 GCA_018249155.1 Panoquina ocola ocola | reverse complement strand
TCACTATGTCAGTCAGTCAGTCAGTCAGTCAGTCAGTCAGTCAGTCAGTCAGTCAGTCACCTTTGAGTTTTATATATATAGATTCACATTTCTTAATCTGTTAAAATATTTTATCGGAATTAATACATTTTTTAATATATTATACATTTATGTGTATTTCAGAAACTCGAGGCAGAAAAGAAGTCTCCAGAAGACACAAGAACAAAAGTACTTTCTCAAATTGAGGATTTGTCCACTACAGATATAAAACCAACAGTTAAAGAATCAGGTTCGACAGATCAGAAAGATGAGCCTCAAATTCCAACTGAACTATTATATTTAAAAGATACTGACCAAAAACTGCAAACAATGAAAAGACTATCAGAAGACCTTGACGACTTTGGTGAAGAATTTATGAACAAATATGTTGTTTATGGAGAACCAGAAGAATTTGTTACGACTAAAACAGAAACTGTGACTGAAAAAAATATTACTATAATTAGAACAATCCTTACCCGTGTTATTAAGACCAAATACGCTGACACCCAAGGAGTACCCCGGAAAATGAAAACAATCACTGACGTGATTACTACTGATGAGTATCCGGATGGCACTTCTACTACAAAAGAAGCTAGCAGCACGACAATAACAGATCTACATGTAGACCACGATGTCTTGGAAGTAACATCAACAAAAGATGTCTTAATAGGCACGATTTCAAGTTTGCCAAAGAAAGATGCATCAGGTAAAGAAGAAAAATCACCAGAAGATGAAAAGCCGTCTCAAGTTAAACCTAAAGAAGAATTTACAACACCATTAAAAGTTAGCGACATGGTATCAAGTAAAGACAAAATAGATGATACAAAAACTAGTTCATATAAAGTAGTTGCTGATACACTTGAAAAAGAATTAGAATATGAAGATAAGTCAGCCTCATCAGAAGCAGATGAAGAAGAAATCCTAGAAAAACAAACAGAAGAGAAACCAGAAAAAGAATCAAAATCTTATGAAAAAATACAATTAGAAAAAACTGATGCCGTAAAACCTATTTCACAAGAACCTGCTGAGGTTTCACTAAGAACTAAAAGAGAAATAAGTCTGGATAGTGAGCTACCAATCATTGAGGAACAAGATTTACCAATTGATGATTCGCTTCTTAAAATTGAAGAAATTCTTAAAGATTTCACTGCAGTTGGAGAGCCAGAAGAAAACATTTCATCATACACAGAAGAGATTATAATTGAAACCGTAGTCGTAATTCGAACAATTATGAGTAAAATTATTAAAACGAAGTATGCAGATAGCTTTGGTATCATAAGAAAACTTAAAACTGTTACAATAATAACAACTACGGATGACTATCCAGATGGCCACTCGAGTGCTACTGTCAATCAAAAGGTTTCATTGGAAGATATTGAAGATGTAAAGATAGCTGACTCTAAAATATTTGTAAGTGAACAAAAATCTGAAAAAAGTCTGCCTAAAGATGAAACGAAACGAAAAGATAAAGATGAAAAAGACATCGTACACTATGTTAATGGACAAACTAGATCAGACACACCTGAATTGGAAGACTCAAAAGTAACTATACCTAAAACAGAGACTGAACTAAAGAAACCTGATCAACAAAAATCGAAACATAGTGATTTAGATCAAGAAAATATACAAGTGGTTCGAAAAAAGGAAGTCAGTCTTGATGAAAAGAAAAAAGTTACTGAATTAGTTGAGAGACCTGAAGTGAAAGAAGAGGTTCCTACTAAACCTACACAAATAGAAATAATGGCTCAATTCGCTAAAGAAAGCGCTGAAATGTTACATCAGGAAAGAACACATATCTCCGAAACACTTCACAAAAAATTGACAGATGTTAGTGGTCATGAATTTGACAAATTGTCATCAATTTCCACAATTGATAGTGGTATTGTTGACCGAGACAGTATGACTCATACAGTTTTACATAGTAGCTCAGAAGATGTATCCAAAGAAGTTAGTTTGGAAGAAAAATATAGTTTTGAGAGTACAGAAAAATCTGAAAAAATGAAGAAAAAAGATACTTATCATGCCGAAGAAAAACATTCTATAGAATTTGATGAGTCAATAGAATCTACAAGTAGGCAGTTTGATCAAGAAATAATTACATCTTTAACTTCTGACCTTATTCAAAAATCTGCCAGTGCAGGAAAAAGTGAGTCACCAAAAGAAATAAAATCGGAAATTTTAAGTGATGAAAGTGTACCTACAGCTGATGAAACAGAGAAAGAAAAAGAAACAGCATCAAAAACTTTAACAGATAGCGCAGCACATTTATTGGAATCTATTCACAAGGCATTTGGTGATGAACCCATTCAACAAGGCATAAAAATGGATGATACTGATTCCTTAACAATTCGATCGGAGTTTGATCGTGTGTCGACACCACCCACAGTGCCTGTCAGTCCACTACCAAAAACTCCAAGTGTATTCCAAGACGTAAAAGTAAGTGATGGAGTTCAAAGTGAAGTGACTTATGATAAGTCAGATGGATCTGAGGAGACAATCACGAAAGTTGTTCATGTGGGTGATGATGTATTGACGCAAAAGATTTCTACATCTACTGAAAAAGTACCTAAAACCCTTAAAACTTTATCTGATACGGATGGAGAACCTGAACTTCTTTCGCTTATGCAAACACTGGGTAAAATCAAAACAGAAACAGACACTGTTACCAAGATAATCAAAGAAGGTGAAAATGTAGTAACTCAAACAATTACAACTGTAACTACAAAAGAAATTATTTCTAGAGAAGATGGTACACCTCAAAACGTTAAGACAACAATCGAAACAACGACTCTTAGTAAAGCTGCTGATGGATCTACGACTACTACTAAGGATACTCAAACTGTACTCTCTGAATGTTCTTCCAGCTTAAAGTCTACCTCACAAATGGATTTATATGCCAAAGATAGTAAAATAGAAAAGCTTTCACTTGACTCTATCGACCAAAAGTCTGAACTTAGTAGCGAGGAAATGAAAGAAAAAATAGAAAAGCCTGTTTCAGAGACTTCTTCAGCATTTAAAGATGAAAAAGTAGAAAAATCCAAATATGTTAGTGAAGTTGATGAAACTGATGACAATGTAGAAGACACAGTCATTGATACTGACGTGAGTAAAAGAATTGTTAAGGAAAATAATGTTGATATAATTGAAACCATTACAACAATAACTAAAAAAGAAACAATAAGAATAGATGATATTAAAAAGTTAATAAAAACTACAATTGAAACTAATATTGTTAAAGAATACCCAGATGGGTCTAAAGATCTTCAGAAGAATGTTGAAGTAAAAACTGAAGAAATAGTCATTGACTTAGGAAGTAATGTAGATAAGTTATTAAATGAGTTCACTGTGATTGGTGAACCAGAAGAAAGTGTTTCGACGAAAACTGAAGAAATAGAACATGATAACATAATTATTAAAAGAATTATTGTGACCAGAATAGTAAAAACCAAATATGCAGACTCTTCCGGTAATACTAAAAAGCTCAAAACTGTTACAACCGTTACTACTACTGATAATTACCCAGATGGATCATCGAACACCAAAGTAGACAGCAGCACCTCACTTACTGATATTGGATACGATGATATTATTGAATCTACAGAACTTCTTGATTATACACTAATAGAAGATAAATCAGTAGATGTAGATAAACAGGAGAAAACTGTTACAATTAATGGTCAAAAAGTACTTCAACTTATAACGATAACTACAATTAAAGAAGTTCTAACAACAAAAGATAAATTAAAGAAAAAATTAAAAACTACAGTAGAAACTGTAACGGAAACAGTGCAGCCAGATGGTTTAACTGAGGTTACTAAAGACGTACAAGTCTTGGTATCGGATTTCGAAGAAGAAGATGAAGAAGAACTACCTGAAGGATTTGAAGTTTTAGGAGATCCAGAAGTAGTTACAACTACGGAAACTGAATCAGTCACTGAAAATGGTATCACTATTAAACGAAAAATTACTATAACAATTACTAAGCAACAGTATCAGAACCTTGACTCTAAATTAAAAAGAACAAAAACAATAACTAAAACAGTTACTGAAGATGAACATCCAGATGGTTCAGTTATAATTAAAACAACTGAGAAAGTTTCCTTAATTGACGAAGCTCTTGAATTTTCCAGTGCAAAAGAATTAAAATATGAAACTGATAATGAAATGCAAGAAAGCGATGAAAGCATAAAAGTGCAAAATGTACTTAAAGATTTAGTTGCTACCGGACAGCCTGAAGAAACTGAAAGCATCAACGAAGAAATTGTCTATGACAAAGATATTATAATTAAGAGAAAAATCGTTACTAGGATTCTTAAAATTAAATATTCTGACAAATCAGGCTGTCTAAGAAAATTAAAAACAACAACTACTATCACGACTACTGACCAATACCCAGATGGTTCATCGCGAACGACAGTCGATACAAGTACTACTGTATCTGAAATTGACGAAGATATTATTCTAGAAAGTCAAGATTTGATAGGATTCACGGTAGAGGATAAGACAGTAAGTGTAGATACTAAAGAAAGAACTTCAGAGAGAGACGGTAAAGAAGTAATTGAAGTAATTACAACAACTACAATTAAAGAAATCTTGTCATCAGAAGATGGATCTAGGAAAAAAGTAAAGACTACCATTGAAACTGTTACGGAAACAAAATTACCAAATGGAGTAACGGAAGTAACAAAAGACGTTAAAGTATCTGTTGCTGATATGGGTAAAGATTCGTTTGATGAAAACTTAGAAGGATATACACAGGTTGGTGCAACAGACGAGCAAACTGGTTCAGAAATAGAAGAAGTTTTTGAAAATGGTATTAAAATTATTAGAAAAACTATTGTTACTACCATCAAACAAGAATTTGAAAACAACCAAATAAAATCGAAAAAGATAAAGACTACTGTCAAAACTGTTGTAGAGGATGAACATCCTGATGGTACCGTGATCACCAAAAAAAGTGAAAAAGTTTCAATTGCAGACGTTTACCTCAAGACTTCGTCAACACAAGAAGATACTGAACCTCCAGAATCTTACATTGATGATAGTGAAATAGTAGAAGAAACTGCAGAAGATTTTGACGTTAAAAATGAAATCATTCAAAGTGGATCAGTCACTATAAAGCGCACAATTACAACTAAAACTAAACGTGAAACACTAGCCAGTACAGATAAAAACATCAAGCGAGTAAGAACGACGGTTGAAACTACTATAGTAGATGAATATCCAGATGGATCTGTTGAAACTACAAAAGATGTAAAAATAACAATATCTGAGTACCAAAAGACCTCTGATAGTCATCTACAAGCTGCTCTGCAAGGTTTAAAATCAACTGGTAAGGTTAAGACTTCAGTTGATAAGAAAACTAATATCATCATTACGGAACAATCAGAAAAAATTACTCAAACCATTACAACACACGTTACAAAAGAAGAATTAAGAAATAATGAGACAAATGAAGTAGCTGTTAAAACTGTAACCGAGACTGTTACTGAAAATGCCAAAGATGATGGTACTGTAGAAACCACTAAAGATGTTCGGACGCAAATTACTTATCTTCCTCTAGGCACTGGCTTAGATGATTGGTCACCAGAGGAATTAGAAGAAATCTCAAAACATCCATCAAGTCACGAAAAGAGACCGATAATTGATGAACTGCCTTTACAAAAAAAAGAAATTGAGACTCAACCTCAAGTGAAACCAAAGAAACAACGTTCTCCGGTTGGTGAAATAACTACTGAAACAGATACTTATACTAAAGTTATAAAAGATGGTGATAATGAAATAACTCAAACAATAACTGTGGTAACGACCAAAGAAGTAATTAGCCCAGAAAAAGTTAAAGTAACCGTAGAAACAACAACTGTCAGTAAAGGCAGTGATGGAGTGACTAAAACAACTAAGTCAACCAAGACAACTATTTCGGAATTCAAAGAGGAATATGAAGAAATCATAGATACAGGTGAAAGTGAAAAATCTTTCTCAAAGTTGTCATCAAAAACAGGTGACATGCGTAGTTCATCTGCGGCAAGTGATGATCTTGATCATCCGGGTATTTCGTCGCCACCATCTGACATTAGCTCTAGAGGTTCCCGAGCCGCAACCAATGTTTGGGGCACGGAAAGCATTGGGATGTACTACAGCGATGATGATGGTCAGGGTAGTCCAAGTAGCACAAAATCTCAAATAGCACATTCTCCTAGATCAAACTTAAGTTTTGAACTTGACTCAAAATTGTCCCACCAACGGGAAACGAGCCAAGAAATTCTCACTGACAAAGGAGATCACGATACATCCTTACATAGAGATTTAATGTCAACCTCAATATATGGTCAACTACCCGAAGATGACTCTTGCACATCTTCTACTCATTCTGAAGTAAAGACTGAAGTTTACTCACTAGATAAAAACCTTTCAAAATTGACTGAAGACTTTATATCACAAGAAAAAATAAAATCAGAATCATCACAAAGCAGCAAAACTTCTGATGCTACATTCTTAAAAGAAGCAGATGAACAATTTGAAAAGGCTATTGAAGAGCACAAAAAGGTAAGCGGTTCAGACGTGATTTCCAGTATCACTGCCAAATATGAGCTAGGCAGTCAGTCTAGTTCAAGTCATCAGCTGTCGAAGAAAGAGGCGAGCAGTATTTCGTTAAAGGATATCAAAACTGAGTCTAAAAAAGTCACTGCTAGTTCTGTATCATCAAGTAGTAGTACACATGAGTCTAGATCAGAAAAAACTGAGAAGAAGTCCGAAACAAAGAAATCGGAGGACCCTATAGAATCGTGGGGTAAACCTTTAGGACTTCCTAGTCCTATTCAAGCACCCACTCAATCAGATGGAAAGAGCACACCTAAAAAGCAAGTGCCTAGTTCGACAGTGATAAATAAAAACAAGATAAATCAAGAAAAAAGTAAAGAGGCGAAGAACAGAGCTTCAGAATCACCAAGCAAGAAGAAAGCTGCTTCCCCAGTTTACATGGAGCTAACTTACGTTCCGCATCATGGTAACTCATATTATTCAGCGGTAGAATTCTTCAAAAGGGTGCGAGCACGTTATTATGTATTTTCTGGAACTGAACCGTCGAAAGAAATTTACAATGCACTCCTAGATGCCAAGAAAACCTGGGAAGACAAAGACTTAGGTAAGTAACTCAAAAGCCCTTTACATATAAATGGTAAACTGTGGAGCTTCAACAGAGAGGCGAATACCTTATAATAAATCAAATTAAAACTTAAAAGTAACAACTTTTCATCAGTTTTACAGAAACTTTAATTGTAATTTTTCAGTCAAATATTCAGTAATTGTGTGCAGTAATTCTACACACCTTTATTAAAATACGCTGTTCTCCCATCCCCAGAAGTGACAATCATCCCGACGTACGATACAGACGTTCTTGGCTACTGGGTAGCTGAAAACGAGGAGGCATTGGAGAAGTACAAGATCGACCTGTCGCCCTCCGCGTCGCGGTGCACCATCAACCTGCAGGACCACGAGACCTCGTGCGCCGCGTACAGACTCGAGTTCTAGGTGTCGGGTCTATTTGTAGACTTCTCATCGAAGAAGTGATTCTCTTGCTAAAGGTACCTTCGAGAAAAAAGTGATTAAATCGTGTGCAGGAAGAAGGAAGCCGTGACAGTGAGTTGTGGGACCGTTTGGAGGTACCTTAGAGACCACTACTCCGTATGAGATAGTTTGCAAATAGATACAGTTAAAAACTTTTGTGATATAAGAATGCAATCGACAGACTGTTTTTAAGTTCGATAAAATCGTAGCAGTGTAACGTTGACGAGTCGCGGGAGCGAGCCCCGACAGCAGCCCTGAACAGACAGTGTCCTCACCGCATCCAATTTAATGTCAATAACCAAATTTTCGACCTAAGAACAGAAACGTCCATTTTTTTCTAAAACTGTTTTCTAGTAGCGTCATTGAAAAACTAGTACACGCCTTTAAAATATATTTCTGAGGATATTTTTGAATTCGGTCTTATACAATCAGTAGTGCTTTTATATACGATTTTTAGCGTAACCAGTCCATTTTGTTTAGCCGAACACCGCTTGCGCGAATGTCTAAATTTAAAAAATTATTTTGCTATCGCATTATAAATTCTAAATAGTATAATATTGTATAAACGGTATAGCGAGCACGGCCGCCATTCAGTTCAGCAAACGCTTTGTAAAGGACGTGATAGAGTTAAACGATTAAGTGAGATTGTACACGACGGTCAATAAAATTAATGACATGTTTTTAAACACCTGGAATACATACTTTTTTATGATCAAATTGAGATATATTTAAATAGATGTCTTATAAAGACACTTAAATGTACGATGTCGTTCGATGACCAGTGCCGTACGCACTATTTATAACGTTTGATAGATTGACGTAATACTGTTGAATCACTCGGCGGCGGCAAAGATGGCTTCGTCCTCATCTATTTTATATTCCTTAATGATAAACACTCTTCGTGAATTGGCAAACATACAATATACTCTTTCCAATCTGAGCTTCGATGCCATTATAGATTTAAGCTGTTGGACCGTGGGACGGAGAGAATACGTTTCATGAGCAATATGTTTGGCGTACGCGAAATTTATTAAAGTATGCCTGAACTTTAATTTCTTTCCCGTACAGTACAAACTACTGCTGCAGTTAAAGTGAGTGTGAAAATACACGTTTGGGGCGCTATTGAAGTTATAAAAGAACTTGTGTTCGTTAATGTGAAGCCATCTTTACCGTGCCAGAGAATAATGAGCCTAAACGATAGAGAGCTTAATCCATATAAATAAATGTTTTATTAGAACTATTATTACAAATTGAACAATCTATTTACCTTTGTTTTAAGTTAAATTTGCTTGTTGCATCGATGACTATATTATGAAATAGTTTTAATGTGTGTTGTTTACTAAATAATTTCCGACGGTGACTCTTCAGATGGCATGATATCTGTTATTTAGAAAATGTTTGGCATTTATTTTATTGTTTCGGTTTTTATACGATGTATGTTTTGAACTAGTCGAGTCAACCCAAATACTTGTAAAGTTATAGTAGTATTATTATTCGTTCCTGTGTCGATTGATTTAGCGTTTCTAATATTAATATATGTGTTTTGTTTTCTATTAAATGTACCTAAAACCTCATGTAAGTATAGAACTCCATTAGAAATTCCTTTATAAATTTGAGTCATTACGTTCGAATGATGTGAGCGAATGTGATATTGATAAAAATCATAAAATTCTAGCATCTAGTCTAGTGAGTAAGCTATATGGAACCGGCTTTGTTCAGGAACCTCCTAAACCTCCCCGTTTCGTTGTTTGCCAATTCAAAGTGAAGGTTTTGAGTCAATTAATTTTAAGTCATCCAATAGAGTTAAGCCGACTAAAGCCACACGTCATCGCTTACTTCGCCAAGTGACCTAACTATACATAGTTAAATAGTGGAAGGATTCTGTATAATTGAAGCACCAGCACAATGTAATAAGAGTAAAATAAAAATTAATAAATACATTAAACTATGGTACTCTACGTATGTATAAATTATTATCTACGTATTTATTTTTATGTAAAACTTTGTGAGAGTACGAATGAAAATTTATTTTGTAGTGACATTATATAGTATGTGTTTGAAGTGTGTGTCGGTTGATGTGAGCACAATACGTGAATGTTTTGATTCTGTGAACTTACGCTTTGAGATGTTGTGGGTGAGACAGGGACGCGTGGAGCGCTCGCGCCGGAGCGGCTGCCGAATTTTTTTTATATTCTACGCTTAACGTCAGCCTGCGGACTTCAGCCTCACACCTCGCCTGACAGCAAGCGGAGCTGTTTAAGCGACTGCCAAACTGGTGCATTAGATTCGATTCTAATAATTTTGCGTTTACTCTCTATGATACTGAATTTAAGATTTCGTTTGTGTGTGGATCTTA
This sequence comes from Panoquina ocola ocola, assembly GCA_018249155.1. Taxonomy (NCBI): domain Eukaryota; kingdom Metazoa; phylum Arthropoda; class Insecta; order Lepidoptera; family Hesperiidae; genus Panoquina; species Panoquina ocola. The sequence continues at coordinate 2,521 of DWKA01001423.1, read as the reverse complement.
GATTTAGATATCGGTCTCGTGCTACGAACGCTTTTCTCTTTAAGACGGTCGGGGGGCGCGCCGGCGCGGCGAGTGAGTGACTTTCCGATAGGCTTCGTATTCCTTGTAGCCAGCATACACTCCCTAGCTGGCTGTAAAGCCTGACCCTAAAGTTTACTATTGTATTTTATAGCTAGAACTCTAATTAATGCATATATTAGGAATATTAAAATGTTACTAAATTAAGAATTGTATCAGCTTAGTGAACATCAATAGCTCTGAGAAATAAATCATTATTGAAATTATTAAATGTTGTATTCTTCCTACTACGCTTAGTTATATAAATCTTATGTATAAATATTTAAATACAGTAATGTTATTGTATTGGATAAACAACGGTCTAAGGTGGAGTCATTGGATGATGTTGGGAAGGTACTAAATGAAGTGTTTAAAATTATTTCATTTTTAATATTTAACTTCAAATTGAAATAACACAGATTTAATTTATTGATTAAAAAGCAGTGTTTTACAAAAGTTTAAGAAATAGAGAGAGATAAATACATTTTATGGAATTAATTTCTCAATTATTTATAATTATTTTTACTTATAGGATTGGAATTTGTATTCCATTACTTGTGTGGTAGATAGGAGGCCTGCGAGGGTCTAATGTAAGCTTTTGTGGTGCTAACAACAGATGTGCTGGCGGTATTAGAGTTATGGATTATTGTTCCTCTTGCAAACAAACTCGTGGAATATTACTAATTGTTCCGGATAGTTTGCGAGAGGAAGAAATAACACGCTTAATGAAAGGAAGACTGATTGATGACCATACCCTGAATAAATATACGTTTTTGTTTAAAAAATTGTAAACCTAGTTCTGTGTAGTGTTATCTGGAACAAAATTAAGGTCAATCGACAAAATTGTTCCTGATGCCTTAGTTTTGTTCTAGTTTGTTCCCAAATATGCTATTATTTGAATAGACTTTTCGAAATTAGCCAAACCGATGTGTAGTTATTTTAATCTCTCCAGAGACGGCAGAGCGTTTAATAATTTAAATAATGATGTGCATCCTTCCGTGGATCTTAGGTATTTGTATCGATTATTGTAATATGTAAATTAAAGTAAAGATATTAATTAACAACTCCATTCATTGTATCAGTCATCACTATCCCTATTCAGCGTGTTTGGTGGAAGTGTAAGAGTCATTACAGTAATAAAAAATATTTCAAAATGTTACCGAGACTTTTATTTTACCTTTTAAGTACTATTAAGTAGGCCCATAATAAAATTGTCCCACTGTTGGGCTCGAGTCTCCTCTCACAATGTAAGGAGCAGGTCATAATCTACCACGCTAGCTAAATGCGGATTGACAGACTTTAATTTCACACACCTTTAAGAATACTATGGAGAACTGTCAGGTGTGCAGGTTTCCTCGCGATATTTTCCCTAATCGAAGCAAGTGATAGTTAACTTGTGATACGCACATAACTTTTATAAAATTAGTGGCGCGTGCAGGATTTGCCGAAACACTGCACCGGTCGCTGCGGTCTAAGTGGCCGAGTGTGATCCAACGAAAATCGAATTGTTCAATAAAACCTCGTCTTCACAGCAACAACACGTTTTATTCTTAGTTTTCATTTAAACCTAAATCTATTTTTGGTATGTCTTCAAACACAAATAATTATAACAGCGTTTTTTATAAATTACATTACAAAGTTTATACATAGGTACATATTATTATGATACATACAACATAAAGTAGGATACTGAAAAATACGCACGTCTTCATTTACACACGACTAGAATGTACAATACATTAAGTGTAATCAATATTAAATTTAATATGATGCATAATATAAAGTTCATGTAACTTCATAAAAATATATGAAAACAATCAAAAATCAACTTAATGGAATATATTCCTAGGGTTTTGAATACAGAAGCAATGGAAGGATTTGGATACCTGGAGGTTTATGATGATATTATGCATACATTGTAAATGCGTAATTATATTACAATAATACAAAATACACCATAACAGATTTTTATAAAAAAACACCAAACTTATTATATTCATACTTCAAACAAAAATGTTTCACATTCATATGCCAATTTTTTCATAATAATCGGCAAAACTTTATTTGTACTTTATAATAAAAAAGCAATATGAGATAATCGTATTAAATATTTCTTAACATATTGCACTTGCGGGCCTTGCTAAAACAATAATAAATACCTCATAAATTTTTCCATCAATAACTACTTCTTTTACTTAATCACTAATTTATACTAAAAGCAAACTAAGGTAACTCTGAATTTTAGTGTAACTTTGAAAACGATGTTATTTAAATCTAGGAGTAATCGTTAGGTAAGGTAACATTAAAGACGTTGAAAGGTTCATTAGTTTCAAAGTTACACTCAACTTCAAAGTTACCCGGATCGTCCTCAGTCATTCAACATATAACCAATAGAGCAGTAATGTTATATGTTTTGTTTGAAAACAAATTACGCCAAAAACAAGGAGCCGGTGGCTGCGCTCTG
>DWKA01001422.1:0-12462 GCA_018249155.1 Panoquina ocola ocola | reverse complement strand
ATAAATCTACAAAGTTTGAACGAAATCTGGCCGTTTAAAGTGGGTAAAAATCGCGCCCAAAGAAGTCGGTTACAAACATACATACAAACATACAGGTGAAGCTAGGAAGTTAGGAAATTTTATAAAATCAACTACTTATGTATTTTTTTAGATTTATCTCAAGCTTATCATTGTAGATACATTGTGGATTAATAAATTCCGTAGAATTTTCATATCTACCTGATACATCTGTTCTTTTTAAATGCATTAACGGTTATCAATTAAGTGGAACGTTATAAAAGTTGAGCCAACCATTAAATAACGATGGTCTCATGAGGGGATCAAAGTGTGGCTAGCCGGTATTCGCAGTCAACGCAGTGTTTTACCATAAATGTTTATTGGTCACGATACTTACTTTCACTAAGATGCCCTATCGAATTGTATTCAATACGTACTAAAGTGTTCTACACTATGTAACTTTGAATTTAGCTGTAGAAACAACCTGAAAACTGATACTATTATTTTGAAAAATCTACTTTTAAATCGAAGCAATATAAACTTAAAAAATAATGTTAAAATAAAAACGCAACATTGAAAATAAAGCTATATTAGGATGCCGAATAAACGTCGATTCGCAGACAAAATAAAGAACTGATCGCTTTATAAAACAAGCTATCGACGTTCGAGGAAAAAAAGTAAACCGGGATACAAAAAATTATACACCTGCTTTTGTATCTGTTGAACCCTCGGGTGAGGGTCTGCTACAAAAAACAGTTGTTTTCTACCCAACCGTTACTCCAGCTGACAAATTAGCATAAACTCAATGTCGAAATGATTAGTTCAATTTGTATGACCATCACTTTCAGCATGACTATAATACGTAATTGTTTGATGATTTTGCAACTATCTCCTTTGAATAAAACCGTTTTGGATGACCTCAATCATATTGACGTTTATTCGGATTACGTGCCGACAAATTCGTTTTTGGAAATGCCATTGACAAATTTTGCAATATTACTGCTGTTAAATAGAACGCTGGCCTTTCTAAACACTAAGTCAAAACAGCAAAACAGATGGTAAATAAGAAACTCTTGTAAGCAGTACTTGAATGTGTTTTTGAATGAGACCGGCTGTTTCCGCGCCAAGAACGTAAGTTACATCAAAAGTGCTCCAAGGCTTTTAAACAACTTTGATTCATAAAACAAAGGTAGTTGCGTTCAAATTCTGTAACCGACATTAAATTTGATAACAAAAGTTGTGTATAATGCACTTGAGTTTAGGTTCATTGCACTTCGATACGCTAATTTAACGAGTAAACTGCTATGAGTGATCGCAGGTAGAAGTTTGTTTAGTTTGTAGAAACTGTTACCTATATTAAACTTTCTTGTTTTGGGCAGGTGAAAGTTTTTATTGATAAACATAACTTCTACATTACGCCTAACAAAAATGCTATGCTTTTTATTTTCCGTTTTTTAATCGTTTATCTTTTCTATTGAAGTAATAATAGTATGGTCTCTTTAACTTTTCACCCCAACACAGGCTCGGTTTTATTATTCCTTTGAATTCTTAGAACAGTCATTTGTCTGGCGTGGTATCCTGGTACTGCATTTGTAGTAAACTTTCAAAGTAAACTATTGAAAGTAAACATTTGTTCTAATATAGCATGTATTTCCTCTGATATGTTATGCCATGCCATGTTCAGAAAAGTGAGAAAACCATATGAAGCAGTAAAAGCAGCGTCAATATTTTGGAAACAAATTAGTACACTAGTACTATTTTAAGCGCGTTGGTTTGTGTTTGCTTAGGCTCCATGATATTAATGCATTGTCTCAGGACCATCTGTTTACTTACTTGTTGAGGCCCTGTGTTTGTTAGTGTGTATGTGGATGGTTTATTAAAAAGCCAATTTTTAATTGTAAGATTTAAAAAAATTGAAGTTTTGTGTATTAAAATGATTATAATAAATTATTTTTATTGTATTAGATATATTTTTGTGCAATATTAAATTGTCGTGCTTAAATAAAAATAAAAAACTAACAAAAGCTCCAAAAAAGTATTCACAATGTATTAATATGTTTCTTGTCTTACTCATACATTCCAAGTTAGAGCTTCACGATTTAGACGACGCACAGTACGAAAGTTCTGCAAAAGCTGATAGATCTCGTAATGCAGCGAACGTATGCAGACGTTCAAAGTGAAACGTAAAACAAAAGCGAACGAAATAGCATTATGATTTGGACACCTGCCAAAAGAGATTGTCAAAGGTCAGGAAATTCGTCGTACATTTAAATTTCGTCGGAATAACGAAACTTAATGCAGTGATCACTTCTTATTAACGGTTGTTTGCTGGATATTTGCCAATGAAGTGGGATAGGTCAAGTTTACGATTTCAGCTGTCTCACGTTTTGTTAGTTACATCTGTTTTTGTAATCCTCATTCCGTCTAGCGTTCGTCTACATAACAGTCCCTCATAAAAACTTACTTTCACAATATTCATAATCATTTTTCTCTCCTGTACCTTTGTTTTACAATTCAATATAACGGTAACTTTAAGTTAAGCTTTATGATCATTTTTGTCACCGCTATTATATTTACTGCAACTGAGATTTTACGTTATAACTCTCTTTTGATAAGACCGCCCGGTACCCACATATTTAGTTTCAAAACTCCATTGGCATTGAACGCGTGATCTCCAACGGAAATTGCACCCATGTGCATTTGAACTCACCCGCATTTTTGCAAAGGTCATTGTTCGCCTTGACCTTATGATCTTTACTCTGTAAGCTGTGTAATAAATATTTCTTTATGAGTTATTGTTTATAGAACTCGATTAATAACGACTTAATACCATCACTTACTATTAAAATATGAATTTATCGTTTAAACCATAATATCTTAAATCAGTACACACAAATCACAATTACTTTTGAACTTGGTCACTATTTCTTCAAGTTATTGAAAAAAATTGCCAGCCTTCCTAATCACAACTTTCCGGTAACTTGATGACATCCTCTTTGAAAACAATACAGTCTGTTGTCACATTGTTGGTATTATAATGTATACGCCTCTTTATTACACTTTCAAAACTTGAGAACATTTTAAGAGCTAAGGGCTCAACGACGGCTTAATACGATTTCTTTTTAGGTTATCGACCACACAAGACTCGGTCCTCTGAAGTAAGTATATTATTACGTTTAAGGGATTACAAAGGATTACAGCAGTCTTACATCATTCGGTATTTTAACAGTTACAGTTGATTTAGTTAACTACTTATGTTATATTGGGATAATCAGTCGTTAATAGGAAAGATAAAATCTTCTTTGTTAAATGTTAACATAATATCTAGGGCATATCCTTAAAAAAATAAGATAGTTAAAAGAAGATAATATCGGTTTAAGATGGAAAGATGCAAATTAGGAGTAAATAGTGGTTATTTTAGTAAGAAACAAACTATAATTTAGCATCATAGTAAAGGATATACTTGCAAAAAAACCAATGTAACTCAATTAGACCAACCTTTTAGCTTTGTAAAAAATATTAGTTTTGAACTATTCAGGTGCTACGTTCAATAATAAATACCTAGCAAACAAAGAGCGAACACTAGCTTAACGGCTGACGTAAAAATGATAACAAAAACAGTACAACAAAGAAATCTGTAAGGTCGTGAACAAGACCTATATTGGCTACTAGCCGGAAACTTAGCTAACATACTACGCTTTGATAAAAACAAGTTTATACATGTTTCTTTACAAAATATAGAGCTACGAGTATATGATTGATAAGGCGATATTGATGTTATTCAAGGTTCGTACAAGAATGACAACTTCTATAAATGGTTGCTCATGTTATTATCATGACATGGTTCTGTTCGTAAGTGTTGTAAATGATAAACTTCCCCAGATATATAATAATGTATGTTCGAGTAATTGGTATTATTAATCGTATCAAGCTGTCATTGAATGATATAGAGATAATTATGTGCAGAACATAAACATTACAAACTGAATTAAAATGGTATTCAATAATGACATAGAAGCCAGAAGCGAGAAGTAGATAAATATAACACATACATTAATACATAATACCAAGTATGTAGATTAATAAATTATGACATAAGACACAAAGGAGCCAGAAATATTATTGATCATTTGATAACATATCTATGATAACATTTATATTATTATTACAAAAACTTACTACTAAGCGTATATTAACTCCGATCACTATGAAACTCTTAGTAGAGTATACAACAATATGGAGAATATTGAAATACGTTCTAACTTAAGTCTACACGCTGCATTCAAAAGGGTCGTGTACGTTGTAGACAGACAAAAAACACACGAACAAACACCGGCTGCTGTCCGAACAACCCAGAGAGGTAAGAAATCAAATTCAGTCGACAGACAACATTCAAATGAAGTAGAATAATCTATTTAGTAGGGTTTAAATTTCACTTTATCAAATGTAATTCACTTTACTGGGAGAAGCTCAATCTCAGTTATTACCTGTATCGAAGCAAACGTCTCTTTGTAAAGTATTTATCAATATGTCCTCTTAAACGTCGTTGGGCTCAGTGAAAGCTTATTTGAGAGGTTTTACTGCAGGTAATGGCTTTAGCGATCGCAATTTAACTATACTTAAGCTTGAAAATGTCCGCTGTCCAATATGATTACTTATTTTAATGACCAGATGCGTGGCAAGTATGATTCTAATAAAAATAGTAAATTAAACAAGTGCTTGTATATCAACATTATATCCAATCACATCATTGAAGCCATGAAGTTTGTTTACTACACTGTAGAATAACTGTACCCGTAGGCGTTTTATAGGTTCTTGCAACACGTATTTTAAAACTTGAATTAAATAAAACTCAAGTACTTACATACTTTCCATGCCAAAAAGCCGCCAGTTACAATCAGAAGCAATTTATCGCTCGATCATATGACAAGATATTTTTAACTCCAATAAATTCAACGTTACATACTTATCGAAACTTATAGTTGATAATAAATTAGACTCCGATGTGTGGCAGTAATTAAATTAATTATACTGCCAATAAAAAGATCGAATGATCTATAAAAATGAGCTGGCTTTAATTGGCCCTCCGAGGGTTATCAATCCATGATGTTAATATTATGCAAAAGGAATTTGAATGTTCTTCCAATATAGATGATAAAAATGTCTACAGTGAAGATAGAAAATATTAATTAAGTTATATTAATATTCAATAACACCGTTACTTGAGGAAAGTTAATCAAATATTTCACAATTATACCTGTTTTATAATTTATGCTAGATTAACAGGAGTTATGCTGTAGAAAAGGATTATAACTTCTCTCACAAATTACGAAACCGATGCTCAGCTAGTTTTATTTCTAATTAAAATTAGAGCATAGATAGGTATCTAATTCATATTTTATTATGAGATCTTCATTTGCATACTTCTGCTAATCAGCATATACGGAAGTAATATAAGATGCAAAATTTTCCTGTTGCTCATGTAAATCATTGATTGCATCTACCATACATGATGATAACTATAATACATACTGGGTTTATTATTTATTTGACGTGAACATGCAAACAATTCTGTTCTTTTCTTCTTGTCTTAAATATCTTCAATTAGTTAGGGACTCGTACAACTCAATCACATTTTAAGCTACTATACATTTACTTGGTTTCTTTATTTCTTATTATATGTTTTTTTATAACTCATGTTCCCATAACCATATCTGTGTTAACTACCTTTACGTGATACCTTTATTTTAAACTACAATCAACCATTTCTGCTAACTATCCAAGATTATCAAAACCTTCTACAGACTACCTGAACATGTAACATCATGCGATTATGATGTCAAAACCGAAATCTTCATATCAAGCAAAAAAATTATAAGTTACATTGTTGATATCTACCCCGATATTGAATAACGTACCTATAAATTTTGCCTCGGAATAGATCGTGATTACCTTATAGTGCGTTTTCGTTCGAAGGGCATACTCCCATGGCGTATCACACAAACTGGTAATAACCCCTACCTTTTCTAAGTCTATTATCTAGACAGAGACAAATAGACAGGCGAGTTCCACTTTGAAAATGTAATTGATTTTAGTTCAGACTCCAGAAAGATTCCCGTTTTAATACTCAAAATAGAATTTTAAAAAGACGCCAAAAGGAATCACCTTAATGTAAAGACTGATACATTAGTTACAACATACTATACAAATCCTGCGAAGAATATTGCATTTAAATATAATCAAATATCATTAAAATTCTATTAGCATAAAAATAAACAACTGATGAAATGACTTCCTTGACAGCGCAGTCGCGTAGGATTTGATCCCAGATTCAGTGGATCATCTGAGTCACTATAGTAAGGTAAGAATTATGCTATCTTAACAAATCTATGAGTAATCTACCCCCACGTATGATCCTAATCGTTAATGGTATCGAGATTAAAATTCAAATATATTTCATAATCTGTCGAAATTTTGACATTTTTGTCGCGAAGAAATGTTTAGGCATGTCGGTTTTTATTCCGTTACAACAATTAGGTACCTACTTCTTAGAATGATGACATTAAGTGGACAATATTGTTAATTATTTAAATTTTTTTGTAATTCACATCCTGTTTCATACTTGGAAGAACTGACTAACAAGAATTTTGATATTCTGGAATTAATAGAAAATTGATTTTGATTTTTCGTAACATTGATGCAAAATTAATTAATTAGTTAACACCAGCAAGAGACTGAAGTATCAGACAAATAAAGATATTTTAAGATGCAAATATTATTTATTATGTAGATATTATTATTATGTGTCTTACACTGCAACAGAATTAAGTTTATGTGGCTTGATCTCTATGAACTTAAGACACTTATAGCTCAAGAGTCTTATCATTGGTTGTACGTATGTTCCTTGATATTCCTGTCAGAGCCATAATAAATTACCACACCAGCCATTAGCTATTCAGATTCTGTTGAGGGCCCATAAAATGCCGCATCAAAACATCAACAATAAAACTTATAACACCAATAAAACATTACCTAGGAAGCTGAGGTTAAGTTTCTCGTCCACAGAGTCGTTATCTTTGAAGTACTCCAACTTTTTCGAATTCATTTTCAATGTTTAGAACATATCCTTCATCACTATCACTGGTCTGTTGCACACAAAAGTGATCACAAGCACACACATATAGAAAAACACAAACGGGAATGTCACTGTCTTTAATTTGAATTTTATTCGTTACGAGCGGCGCACGCGCTTACGTCCGACGCGCATGAAGTTGCCGACGCGAGTGAATGACGCTGTCGCGCTAACATGTGCGTTCACCGCTGGCTAGATTCAAGCCAGACCGACCTGCCCGATAATCTGATTAAAATGCCCTTTGCTCATAGTGTTATTGTTCCATTTCCTAGTCTCCACTCGCTGTGAATGAAATCGTAAACATCTAGCTGATATTCGCGGTGACCCCAAAGCTCTGTTGAAGTAAAACTTGATAATACATTTAGTGCTTTAGAATGTTCACTACTTTGTTGGAATCGGCTACTATCTTTTGCTGATACGTTTTACTGTTCAGAATATCTTTTTTAGTCAAAATTGTGAGTAAAGGAGAGAGTACTTGAGTTTAAGAGAACACAATTAATTAAAATTTTGTTACTTTCAACCGCTAAATAAATAAATACCTAGTTAATTGTAACTACTATAAATTGTATTACTTATTATCATTATTCAACAATACCAAGTCCTTTAAGGGGTTAATATTCTAGAATCTAACGTTAAGACGGAAATAGTCATCAATGATAGAGCCAAGGACTTTATAATAATATAAACTTCCTTGGATAGAGCTCACACAAAACCGCATCATCCGCAATATACATAGTTAGGTACAACAAAAAAAAGAAAGTACGTTTTAATCCGAAAACCTTGACATAGAAGCTGCGCGCAGACTGCAGAATTGCAGAATGACTCAAACATTTTTTTTAATCGTCCTACAGTCACGTTCGCGGCCCCGATTTCAGACTCAACGTTAACGCATTAAGTGTCTCGTAAGCCACCAAAATTGCTAAATATGCCCTGTTTCCGGTTGAAAAAAACAAGTTTAAGTCGCTCGAGAATTGCAGTTTCGTTTTGACTTAGACTTTCACTCGACGAATTTACTGTAAACCTAGAACTAACGCTTCAAACTTAATTCACATTATTACACTTACAAACCTAAGTATTATAAATAAGATTATAAAACATGGATTGCAATCAGTTTATTAATCTTAACTTTAGTTAGTTATTTAGAAATTAAACCGAGATTCGTAAAAGTAACTATCACAGTAATTAAGGGAACGATCAATTTGTCCTATATCTGTTCATATGCTTTCGAGCTATGAAGGTCACATGCCACCACAATGGTTAAGTATGGATTTACAGATTAAATCGACTTAAGAGATTGAAAGGATTCCTGAAAATGTTACCTTTTATCGATCACAATCACAATCCCTATCTGTTCTCATTTTATAATAACACCTATTTACATGTTAGAAAAAGACATGTAAATCCAAACTTAAAACTACCTAGCAATTTGTATTAAGTAGTAATTTAAATTTTAATATCAAATTTAGATTCAGTAAGCAATGAGCTCTTCCAAATTAATCGCACATTTGGCATACCTCCCATTCACAATTTAAATAAGCTCAAAAGCCATTCACACGATGCGAAACACAAATTAGAAAAGGGTCGAACCCCACGTATGCACTGCATTGTTCTAACGCTCTAACTATACCACAATATCAACCTTCGTGCATCGTTTTTAGAGTTCACTATGCTTTGATTAATAGATTTTTTTTAATAAAATAATATAACCATCTGATGACTCAATGATATTATGTGTGAAAAAGAGAATTACCGAAATAGTGCTTTAGCTTGCTATAGTTTTGTAGTTAGTAAATATTTCCTTACCATAGCTTTTATAAATATTTTTGATATTTCTATCTCAGATTATTACATTTCAAGAACTAATACCTGTCACTGATTTATTGCTAAGTATCGTTTGTGTCATCAGTTTTAGTTTGAAAGAGAGAACATGTAAACCTAGATGTAAACAAATCAAAAATTGACAAATAAGAATTAAAAATGTATGTTCTGTCTTAGCATGACTACTAAAAAGCCCAAATGTTTCCAAAAAACATTAAGCATCGATTTCGGATTCGGATATAGTTTTATAATGAGTATTAAATCCACTGAAGAAATAAATCGATAGCACGGTAAGAAACCGAAGATCTTATCAGAATATCAAAGATCAGGATGATTATGTTACATAAGAAAAAGTTCAAAGACGCTTTGCCTTGCATCAAATTAAAAGTGAACTACAACCATTACCATATTATGAATCGACTAATTAGAGTGGGTATTGATGACCAAAAAATTAATTTCCATAATTGATTGGGTACACGCTGTAAGTATATTACTGCTGCCATAAAAATTTGATCGGATCACCGCTTCCTTGCGACAGAGAAAAAAAAACTTTCGGTTTTGGATATAACTGGTTGGTTCCCACACGTTCCACGGGTTTTTATGGCTTCGAACGCTCAGGGAATACGTATCCCATCCCGCAATTTTGTTGAGCGCAACCACCATATAATTTGGAGATCCAATTTATCTTAAAATCTTAGTCCAGTTTGACAAAACCACACAGAAAAATGCTTAAACAATTTTGAAACGAATTCGAAATGAGTCTTACAATCTACTTCACTTTGTATTTTTACAAGAAAATTTAAATTGTGTACATATACAATCGAAAGCGATTTGTTCTTGGACTTTGTTTTTATATTTATTAATTGTCTCGTCAAAATATTTAGATGTATTGAGAATGTACTTATTAATTTTAAAATTTATGACTGCTGATCCTAATAAGTTTAATTTAGCATCATCATCAACTATTCGTACCTAGTATTATTACTATTCGTACCTTACGAAGACGGTGATCTTTAATTACGACTTTGACAGAATTCAATACAAATGACAAAATTAAAACAATTTATCGAAATTGAGACAGCAGCAAAGTTAAAATAATCTTGTTTTTTAAATGGAGCTGCAACAAGGCTTAAAATGATTTCATTATAAACGACCAAAATTTACTTTTTTTTGTTAAAGCCTTAGTCGTTTCAGAACACTCGCGATTACAATCTATATAATTCGTTTTTGATTATAGTGATTTGCACTTGAACCAATTTGCAGTGAAAGTACAAAATTAATCTAAGTGATTTCACAATTATTTCGCGTATTCCTGCAATATTTGTTTAAAGTGCAATGAAAGGAGGAAGCCAACTTTCTAAAACTGTCTAAGCGGTATTCTAAGCGATTCAGTATATACATTTAAATCTAACATCATAGTAATTATATGCGTCATACATACTTTTGAATGACATTACCAACAAATTAGAATATTATGTTGATTATTGATACATTGATTTGCATGTTGTTTATAGCATAATATATTTTGGATTGTAAAAAACATTTCGTTTACAAAGGATAACACGACAGTTAAAACAGAATTGCAGCTTGTAAATAAAGCTGCCACTTCATCAGCACAAATTAGTATCGTAACATTTCCAATTTCAGCTGGTTTACGACGAATCTGATTACAAAAGGTCTGATCAGTTCAACTTTCTCGTACTGTTTTATAATGCACCCATATTGGATGATTTCGATACTTTACAGCGCGATACTGTTAATGACACGCTAAAAGCTGTGATTGAACATTAACGGGGTGTAGACGCAGACCAAGAATACATCGGATTCAACATAATGTACGCACTTAATGTTTTAATGGACATCGAGATAGCTGGTCGCACTGAGGTCGCTATCGGTAATAAACTGAGGGTTATTACAACCTACTTTTACCGACAGGTGCAGTATTATTTGAGGATTCATACGTTTCATGAATTTCGCTTAAATTGATAAGGTTCGTTACGAAATATTTAAAGGCAGAGTAAGCATATAAGCCGCTTGCAATGAATATGATTTAAGGATTTCTGCAAGATTCGTGTGCGTAATACTAATCCAATAAATTGTAATAGGGTTTGCTTTACTTGAATTGAATTGAAGGTTTAGTTTTACTCTTCTCCTTTAAGTAGTAGTCGTTTTTGTTTTCTGTTTACTTGGAAATGCCTTACAGAACTGGATAATATCAACAAAACATATTAGGAAATGGTGATAACAAGCTAAAAATTAACACGTAATAAGACCTGTATAATAACGCCTATAAAAAAGTGCGAATGAACGCTATAATAGGAATCCTCAAACATGATTAAGCTGTGCATAGTCCTCAACTAAATTATCAACCTAACTCCCACAGTATTAAGGTATATTTAACTTTGTGATATCGATATTCAAAAACTTGTCATGATTTTAATATTCTTTCAAACTCCAAAAATAATGTTGTTTGCATCGAAAAATCAAGAAATTGTATAAATTATGGTTATTGGAATCGTAAAGATTTTTCTCTTTAGTCTCGTTAGCGTTGATTGATGAAAGACGCTTGGTTTTGAAAAACGAAATAAAAGGACTTGAGAGATACATTTTTAAATTTGTAATTCAACAATGAGATCCCTCATTATAATTAACATCAATGTAAATTTCTCCAATGCCTTTGGTAGCAAATCATTCCACAGTATTTACATTTCGTCTGCGTGATTGATAAATTGTGTTTAGTCTTGCAACTAATATTCCTGTCTGCCCGTTGCTTACAAAGGGCATTCCGTAGACAATAAGAAGTTATTTCAAGGACGCGGAGGTCACATATTTCGTCCATCAGTCGGCCTGAAGATCTCCTGGCATCCCGCAGTCCCCTAAAAGGACTCCCTGTTTTAAATTCCGTTCCCGTACTGAGGAGGCGCGCGATACATTTTTAGGCGTTCGACCAACTACGGCCATTCCCATAGATTTTTTGTCGTGAACATTTCTTTCGTTGTTTTACGGAAGGATTTATACGACAGATCTGGTGTTTTGTTTATTTGATGGCGTAGTTTTGAGTTTAGTCTCGTTGTTGATAAGTTTTCGTGACAGTGATGTCATGGGTAAAATTAAGAGGTCATAAAATATTGAGAAATGTTAGTGTAATTAAAGAGCTACCCTAGTTGGTAGTGATCTTGATTCATAAATGATGTTTTGGGGTAAATTCTTTGGTGTTTTTTCAATTGGTAGGTCTTTTATGTACCTAAAGATAAAATATTTTTAACCGAGTCACGGACTTTTGGAATAAATGTCATCCTTTTATGCGTTATTCAAATCTTATTACAACTTTGTTACCACCTGATGATCTAAACTTAAAGTCTAACCAATTTACAATATTTAATTTTTTAACACACATAATACATACTCGTATATTATTAGTTTAAATGAAATTAGATGTAAAACAATGAAACTCGTTTTCTCTCAGATGCTAAAGGTATCAGTCAGAATTTTATCGGGGAATTGAGTCTACAAGT
>DWKA01001421.1:0-12466 GCA_018249155.1 Panoquina ocola ocola | reverse complement strand
GTCAAAATCGCGCCCAAAGAAGTCGGTTACAAACATACAAACATACAGTTGAAGCTAATAAAAAGCGTGTAAAAACAATACTTATAGAGAAACAAGTCTGTTCTTCTAACATAAGTTGTACAATCCATGTAATACCAAGTCGGTTATTAATTTATTCAGTGCCTACGAGACCTTCTGTCTCGGGTTCATACGTAATTATCTAACCTATCAGCATCTTATAGTGACTATATCGATACTAAAAATCTTTAATGTTTTACGTAAATATTCACTCGATCATCACTGAAAACACAACATATCTCACAAGTAATACATCTTAATATATATAAATCTCCTGTCACGATGTTTGTCCGCTATAGATTCCTAAACTACTGAACCAATTTTAATGAAATTTTGCACACTTCTACATTGTGATCCAACTTGAAACATAGGATAGTTTTCGATCCGATAGGTGGCGCTGTTGTCGAGAATCTGTAGTACTGCGGAACAACGTCCACCCGGTCAGCTGGTATATTATATAAATTATTATATTGCCAATGTTAACCGTAAGTAATAGACTGTTTTAGAACTGCTTAAAATCATCACCGTATAGGCGTATAAAGGGTTCATGTAAGTTACATAAATTATTTTAAGCAAACATTTTTATAAAGATTAATTCACATCGACCAAATGTCAAAAGAAAAATAATCGTTATTAAGTGGTCGTGCTCGTTGTTGTTTATTTTAAGCTTAAAAGATTAATGAAATAATAATTAAAACAAAATCCAAATGTAAAGAGCATCAAAAATATTTTACATAAGTCAATTTGGCCAAAATGGTTTATACGACATTTGTACCCAGAGGTATCGCTTTAATTTCTATGGGCATTAGTATAGGCTTAGCTAGTTTGAGGTTAAAGTCGAAAATCAAATCAATTTGTTTCTAACTTGGTTTTTACAAAAACAGTGGGTAAAGGATTTTCTAAATAACACACAGTAAAAGTATAGAAATAAATTTAAGAACAGAAATTTAGGCTAATCAGATGTCACTTATAAGGGTCAGTGTACATGTTGCATCTACACCGAGGAATAAATAAATTAGAGGGCGCGTTCCCATCGACCCTTCTCAACCCAACCCCTAGCAAATAGAACAATTTATGCATCCCTTTGTGGTGGCCCTGTATATATTATTACGTAGCTTAACTACAAATTTCATATAGCAAACAAAGTACAAAAGTTAGTTAATATGAAATTAGTTCCTTCGAAATGCTGCTTCAATTATGGTCGCCAATGCATTAGTACTCGTACCTTTGATGTTATGAATGTGTAGCGATGATTAGTTATTCTGTTTATAATTTCTGTCTCTATTTAGCTTCGATCAATTTAGTTGCACCTAATACGCTTAGTAAAATTATATTGCCAAGTTAAATGTAGATTACTGTATTTCATCAATACCGCTCGACTGATCCGCGCGCAACGACAAACAACCGTAGATTGACACTCGACACCGTCGCGCGGTGAAATTCGACACCGCGCGGCTTATCGCTGCTGATTATCGTAGTTTATGACTCCGGTTCAAAGAATATACTGCTCAAGTGGTATTTTTTATGTAGTTAAAGATGTATCTAACCGTTTAGCTTAATTTTTTTTATGTTTTAGTGTTCTAGGTTTTGTATAATAGACGCTAAACATAGCCTTATACCATTTTTGGGTGTATTTTATTTCAAAACACTATATTTCAGAATTTATTAGACTACTTCATCGGGCTTGAATTTTATGCAAATGCTTGTTATCTTACTTATCGAGAAATAAATAAAAAAGACACTACACAGAACAAAAAAATAAAAAATACAGGATACAAACATCGGTGTGTGTTTGACAATCCAGGCGCTGTAAATTCTTACACTTTACTGTTCATTTTCTCACGAAATACTAAAGATAGGCCTGAAATTTTAACAATGCTGCAACTCTGTTTCAATCTGAATCTAAATCTGGAAAAATCTCGACAATATCTCAAGCCATTCCTGAGATTTTCGTCAAAAACGAACAGTACTATTATTTCCCTAAGAAATCACATCACTTGAAAAAATGAGTTTATTGTAATAATAACTTACTTGGTAGTTGATTAAATCTTGTATTTCAGTTTTACGTATCTTATTTTACGTAATTCCACACAATTTAGCAGTAAATAACACAATTATCACAATTTTAAATCCACTTTTCTGCAACTTGTACAAGCGCGACCGACCAGCCCCGACACGTATGAAAAAGTTACTTTATTTTTAAATTTTTCTATATGGCAACGAGTGTTCTTGGCTGGAACTGGACAATAGATAAACCGTCTACCAACATAATAAGCCCAACAGCGCTGCATTGATTGGTTAATTTTTAATAAACAAAAAACGTGAGGGCAGCGGGATATTTTGAATTGGGGTACTATAGTACCCAGTGTCAATCTACTTGGTTTTTGACATGGGTACTATAGTACCCAATGTCACGCGAGGGGTTATACTCACATCAAATCAATTAGTTTCTAAATGTAGTTTACCGAGGTCCTGTCCGTTTCCGCGAGGCCTGACAAACTGATTTATAGTGTTGACTGTACAGTTTTTAGTCTACCTTTACATTGGCTTGTCCGTCCTTGGAGTGAAAAGAATTGAAAAAAAAAAACAAAAGCCTGATATACGTGCCTCTCAAGATAATTTTGAATCTCATTTCGCAATATTAATTACTCGATTTTTACAATTTTTAAAATGGATTAGGGAGGCTAGATGGTCGTCGTGAGTTGTCACACGTTTAATATTGGTGTCAAATTATTGCGAACAAATTGATTGGTTTTCTAAAATATTGATAAAATGACCAATTTCATGATTAAACTTCTCTTACTACTTAGTGTTCGTGTGTAAGTGAGACAAACGCCATCTGTGAGCCTCCCCCCAAACTAGATGTTTCGTTAGTCGTTGCGGGTACTTCATTCCATTATTGTTTACTGTCCAACAGCAACCTTTGTTACAACCACACATTCCATATTGGCTGCAATAGTTTTTCATACCAGATTTTTATGTTGTTTATTATCTATTTAATGTTTGATGTTTTTGAACATGGCAACACTTTTAGGGAGGTGATCTTATTAACTAGTGAGCTGTACACGATATAATAAGTTCAAATCCATATGAAATCGTAACTATAACTAATATAGGTATTATGTAGTAACAACATACAATGTATGACTTTAAGTGATTGAGATTTTGAAATACGGTTCAAATGAAAATAAAAGTACAAAAATATACTTACCCTGAAAGTGATGTCATGCAAAAAATATTTTAAATTATAATTATAATCATAAGAATCTGTAATCACAAAGCAATAGCGTAGTTATTTTAACATTTATAAATTTTATGCACCAAAATATTATTAATACTGTGTACACAGTAGTTATATCGGCCGCCATCTTGTGATAACGTAAGGTTAGTCAACGAATGGATATTATTTTCATTCCCGTCCTCTGTTTTATATTGACAAATATGTATATTGTAATTATTTTTAATTTTATAACCGACTTGTATATTTGTTTTTAAAATAGAGTAATTATTTATAACGAATGCAACTCAATTTAGTCTATGGTTACAAGATGGCGGCGTTTCCGAGTAATTCTCACGTTTCATGTATTCATGATAAGCCTATTTTGCTGAAGGTAATGTAGCATTTGTACTTAGATAATAAAGCGTCCAAACACTATTATTTATATGTATAGGAGTTTTTCAAGCTGGATAAAATTAGCGCTGTCTCCCTCTCACAGTTATGGAACGTTCATAATTCGAGTGAGATGGAATGAGTGTTGGGAAACTCCTTGTTTTTTTATGTTTTTATTAGTTTGCTCTTTGGCTTGCATATTTTATAGGCATGTTGTTTATTTTTTTTTATCATTTGCTACGCGAATGGTTTGATGTCAACAGAGATTTGCGAATGGAAATGTACAATGAAATCACAATATTTTAAGATGACTTACTGTCAAAAAGGATTTTTTTCCTTATTTTACCAATTTTTATTAAGATTATATTTTTAATTTAGTGTCCCTTGAAAATTACTAATTATTTTTAAAATGACCACAAGAGACTAACTACTTAATTAAACTTTGCCAACTACTTAATATCTGTGAATACCGTTCGCAAATTTTTGTTGAGAGAAAATATTTAGAGAAGTTGGCATACAGCTAGGGGAACACCGCGAGCCCAGCTTGTGAAAAGTTGTTTAACACGGAACATTTCGATCTTACTACTTACCTACTATAAATATTACCTACTTACTTAGTTCAAAATCATACGTTGGAGTTCTATCCAGTTACAAAGAACAATGTTTTTTTTTTACTTTTATATGCTGTTAATATTATTATAATTATTACATATTATGTATTTGCTGTTTATGTCAAATCACAACTTCTTCTTACAAATAGTGTTATATTGATCCTCAACCAACTTGTATATTTTCTTACTTAACCAATAATATAATAACGAAATCGAAATGTTCCAGTTTCTTCTAATATTATAAATATAAGAATTTTTCAAAACGGGTTGTGGGGACATGATTATTTACTATAATGTACAAATAAGTATAAGAATAATATCTACAAGTTTTCCGGCGTAGTGCGAGCGAGACAGATAGAGCTAGCGGCTCGTTCGCCGGAGTGAGTGAATGGAAAGTTTTAACGAATGTTGATTGGTTGTTAATTGTCTATACTACTAACAAACTATATTTACAGTTGGAAATTTTAAAACATATTTAAAATTATTCAAAAAATTTAAATAGATAAAATTAAATAGATGTCTAATTACGATTAAATCAGAAATTAATTTTCATGTTCCCACAAAACATAACATTAGTTGATAATTATTGAATCTACCTCAACCAAATTACCCATAAACGTTGTTTGTAAGTGTTCTCTTGAGTCTTATTATTATTATTACTAATAAATTACTGAATCGTAGCGTTTTTGATAATAAAGTTATTATTAGTTCCAACTTCCCATTTTGATATGGTAATTATTGTTACCGCGCGTATTGAATGTGCCGAGGCGTGTTACTGCCGGATTGTCAGATTAAAAGGAAATTAAATTTGAAAATAAATATAACAACTCCTTGTTTCATTTATTAAATCTACATGCCAACCCCTATAGACAAGTATTAGGTATACGACGAGTATTAATATGTACAATACAAGAAGAGAAATGAATCAGTGTACCTATTGGTTCTCAAGCCGTTGGAACATGGCGATACATTTAGCGCAAGGACAAGGGTGGTAGGTAGCTAGCCAGGCATTACAAATATTAATATCCGTAATTCCATGTGTAACTGAATTAACAAACAATATACGTTATGCTTTTGGATATCTTTATCCGTCCATCAGCCTTTATCAGTCCACTGCTGGACATAGGTCTCCTCTAAGGGAGGACGCAGACAACGTAAGGCGTGGCGCGGATACGGCGCAGATACGACGTGTTTCATACTATTTGACATGAGTCAGACGTGAGTGCCCGCTGTCTTCTTCATTCCAGGTCATTGCGGTTATTAGGTCATTGCATTGTTTTTTTTATCAATAGCACCACGATGACTGAACATTTTTTCTGGTGATATTACCATATTTTATCAGGCGTATTTGAAGGCCATATTTGGAGGCAGTTATACTCATCGTCTACTACTACTGAACAAAAAGCAAAGCAAAACGACGTCTGCGCATCTAATGTCTCTATCAGACTCTTACCACAAACCTTGCCCACGCCTATACTTATGCTAGTAACGATATGAATGAAACAAAACAGCAGTACGTATAGAGTATATTATTCAATTCTTGTTGCGGAGCTGCACGAGTAAGCTCTGGCGGCAGAGGCGCGAGACCGCGCTGTCGTCCTTGCGGCGCAGCCGGGCCGCCAGCCGCGCCAGGCTGAACCGCGAGCGGGGCCGGCTGCGGCGAGACCCTGGGATATAATGGAGGCTTATTATACAACTAGCTTCCACTCGCGGCTTCGCCCGCGGGGAATTTGACCGATCCCGCGGGATTTCTGGGATAAAAACTATCCTACGTGTTAATCCAAGATAACCTCTATATGTATGCCAAATTTCATGAAAATCGGTTCGGCAGTTTTGCGTGAAGTTGCAGAGTGCGTGAAGAGGTAACAAATAAACAATAAAACAAATCTACCGGAGTTATGATATTATTAGTATAAATGTAAAAGTTTGTGTGCTTGTGTTGTATGTTTGTAAGTTTAAACTGCTTCATTAGAGCGAAAACGTTTAGAGTAATTCGCGATTGATTATCTACAATAACTTCTTTGTATGTAGCGAAGATAAGTGAAGGATCTAACACCGTTCAGGATTGTTGTTGTGATTAAGTCGAGAGTCAAGTGAACACGATGAACAGTCGAAGTTAGTCTAGATTAAAAAATAAATTGAGTGTCTGCCCTACGAATTATAAGCCATGCGGTTCGAATATGTCCTATTATAAAACGTGTGTATCGTATAATATTAAGCTATTTAATTCACTAGTTACCTTCAGTGACTCGTTGCCAAGATTCCCTGTCCACGTTCACCATTCCAGTTGACGCGCTGCGGCCCAGGGTTGGCTCCTGACTGACGGAGGCGTGACTCTCACCAACGTCGCTCTCACAACTTATACGACTAGACCTAAAAAGCAAAATTTAACTTAAGGACATGACTAATCTGGCGATGGAACAATTTTAATGTCAAAGATTCCCTCACCTGTCACCAGGTCTTAAATCATTTGCCGAACTTGTTCCTTCTCGTCTCATGGGTGCTGGCGATGATAGAAATCTTTCTCTGGCGTCACGAATTCTGGCTGCTCTTTCAGAAAGTCTCGTTTCCACAGCTTCTGATTCTGTACTAGTAACTGGACATTCTACTGCTGAAAACGACCTCTCCAGAATCCCAGGGTTCTCTGACATAAATCTAGATAGGCTTGGCACTATTGTCTCCGAGAATTGTCGTAGAACAGGTATTTGGGTTACTTCGGAATGGTGGATAGGTTGTACCTCTGGAAGATTTTTGGTCAGGTCTGGGACTATTGTGTCGGTGCTGTCTGTAGTTTGTTTTGTAACCTCCGTTTTTGGTTCTAAATTTTCTGGTTCATTTGTTTCTTTCTTAGATTGCTCAGGATGTAAAGCATTTGCACTGTGCGACTTAAGGATACCTTCTAGATTTTGTATAGTTGGTGTAAGTCGCTTTTCAGCAGATGTTTGATCTCTTCTCGATAGTTGACACGCGCTGGCGGATTTTTGTACTTCTCGTTCAAGAAATGGGTTGTTTCTGTAAAAGAGCATTCAGAACTACTTAAATAAAAATGTTTATTTGTGTTGCGTGTAGAAGGATAGGATTTAAAGAGTGAATCTTTACTATTACTTTTGGTTGTAATGTTTAAATTGTATATTTTCTGGTTTAAGATACCAACCTAATATTAACCCCTACTGGCATATCGGGAGGCCTTCGTCTCTCAGCGGATGGTGACCTCCAGGCGGGAGATGAGGTACCGCTACTTCCACCTGATCCTGGACCTAAAATGGAAGCACTCAATAATTAAATAAATATTAAAAAATATTCAAATTATTAATTTGCAGAGACTACGGACCTTCCTCTTCTTTAATTTTCTTATTGTACCGCTGTATCATTATCCGAATAGATGGTGCAGTTTCCTTCGATTGAGGTTTTCTTTGAGAAGACGGGGAGGAAGGAAGAGGAGGTCTAGTTCTGGGTCTTTGTTGTTCGTCTATTTCTTGAAGGTCTCCAGATCCTTTCGATGGTGAGTCTACGTCTTGTTTCTTTTTGCTACGCTCCGAATCTACTTTTCGTCTTGATTCAGTGTTGCGATGGGTAACATGACTATTACTTGGTCTGACGTCATCCAAATCTTCTACATCTACTGGTATGACAGCTCTGGGGACAGATTCACCGCTTCTTACTACTGGCGAGAAAATTTTACGTGTAGTTTTTACAATAACCTCCGGCGATGTATTACGCGGCTCTGGCGCTTTAAGTTTAAGAACGAAGACCTGTAAGTTAAGACCATGAACTTTGTACACAAAAAAATATTGTGCGTTTCAAAAGAAATATATTATTAACCAAGAAAAAACTTACATCTCCTTCTGAATCAGAGTGAAGAGATGTTGGAGGCGTCCTAGGTCTTTCAGAAGGTCGACGAGGCCTTTTTCGTCTCCTCGGGATCTCAACGGTAACAGTATCTACGTCAGGCTCAGTATCACTCTCCGATGGCTTAGACTGTTCTCTTTCTAACCTAGCTCTGGATTTATTTTTCTTCTTTCCATTACCTTTGTCAACATCTTTACGTTTGTCGTCTCTTAAGTCTTCATTACTATCTTTACCATTCTTTGCTTCTTTTATAGATTCAACTTGCTTAAGTTTTTTCTGACTAGAACTAAAACTAGACGAAGGCACATCTTTATCACTGATTTCGTACAAAGGTCTTTCAGTTTCAGAACAAGTTGCGTTATCCTTAAAACGGTTAGAACTAGCTCGTTCTATTTCCTCTATAGTTTTTCTGATAAATTTAGCATCTTCTTCTATGCTAGGTTGTCGTGCTAGTTTTCTTCTCATATCTTTATCTGAGCTTTTCACCTACAAGTAAAAAAAATTTTTTTTTTAAATAATAAGGAGCAAATGGAATTAATATCTATTGCAAAAATGCTACCTGTTCTCGAGTAGTATTTGTTTTATTTCCAGAACAGTCTTTTGATTTAGCGCCTCGAGAATCTGAAAGTATAACTGCAGAATGTGTTAATAAAACTTTGCAAAGTCACGAATCTAGTAGTATTCACATCGAACTCTTACCAGATCCATTTGCCTGAAGAATTGCGGTGCCCGTTACAGCTGAGCTGGTCTCGCACAGAAGCCTGGCTTCAGCTTGGCCATAAGTATACACAGGCTTTTGTGGAGTGTGACGAGGAGACACCGCTACTAACGGCGCCGCTGTACAAATCTCTTCAGCTTCAACTTCAACTATTACTGCACCTCGGGAATTATCCCCGTCACATTCATCTGGACCCTCCGGCTAGAATTGACATCCTTTTTATATTAGATTAAAGTTTCTACAAATGTTATAACAACAAGAAGATAATATGCTTCTTTGACACATTCACTAAGCTAGTTTTACGTACAGTGTGCTCTCTATCATATTCTGACTCGAAGTCGTCAGCGTCGTTGACGCTAAGACTGGAGCCGTGCACACGTCCGGACCCGCCAGCAGAGGGCGCGACACTGCCGGCGGACTGGGTCCTGGTTAACGCAGAAGCAGGCTGCTTCGCCCGCGCCCGCGCTGCCTGCAGCAACGCTGACGTTGATGCTTCGGGAGCGATCCCTCGTGACTTCTCCCATTCGTGGAGCTTGCGAGTGAAAGAGCGCGATATACCTGGAACGAGGGTACTAAGTTATATGTATGTTGTTGGTGTGAATGTTGTTGGTATACACGTTGTTCGAAAAATAATTAGGTATTCGTTAACTAGGTAGATCGTAATAAGTAGTCGTAATTGTACCTTCACTCACCATGAGATACACAAAAAACAATCATCAATCCAAATACAACTTACTAGTGCTACAAGTCAAAAGCGCTAAGCTACGGATACAAATTAACTAACTATAAGGGTTTTGTCTTGACCTACTGAACACTGAAAGGTTTGTTTTAGTTACTTAAGGTGTAATTAGCTATTAGTTAACGTGCCAGATTAAAAAATGTTGTCGAACCTTGGAACTTGAAGAGACCCGTCGATGTCTTCACCAGAACTTCGTCAGGCTTTGCTTCTCTCTCCCACGCCGGCACTGAATTTGTATCTTTCATGCGTTTCCATTCATCTAAAAATAAATTTAAATATAAAAATATAAATCCAAATAGTAATAATATTTGTATATGTAACGGTCTTTAACTGCTGGAGATGTTCAAGGTAACATGTAATAAGGTGGAGGCAAAGAAGAAAGTCCACTAATAGGAATAATTCATTATACTTAATAGCCTCGTGTAATGCGAATTGAGAGTAGTCCTATATAGGTAGACTATTTGCGAGTGCGCATCTCTGAATATCATAAGCGTAACCAGTTTCAGCCTAACCAGGGGAGAAAACTGACTTTTAGTTAAGACTTCAGAGGATAGCAAATTAGTTTTTACAACCACATACAATAGAGAACTTTTATGAACTACTATATAAGTAGGGCCAATTATCTCTACTGTTCTTCCCCTCTTCGTACGCTTACGCCAGATGAATGAATGAAAATAACAAAACATACCCCATTTCTTAAGAAAGTCTTCGCTGAGATCCTTCCTGGCCGGCACCGGCGGCGGCTGCCTCACTCCTTTCATCCTCTGCCATTCTGTGAGCTTCTTCCGGAAGTCAGCTGATAGCTGCTCTTCTGTTGCCACCGGACGGGAGGCTGTGAAGTAAACGCAAGTTTTAGTTAGCATTTCATAAAACAATAAGTTAGCATTTGAAAAAAATTTTACGTGGGTTAAATATTGCTATTAATTGAACACAACGTTTTTATAGGACCAGCGGACGATATTATTACTTATCTTAGTCTTACAAATCAGAATTTGTAAGAGCTGGCAATAAATTCTCAATTAGAATTTAGTGAAGTTTGAGAATCATTAAAATATCTACGTCTATTTTTAATACGAAACCAACTACTGCGTTAATATGGAGCCGTGGACCAAGTTACTTGACAAGAAATTAGATGTATTCTCAGATATATTTATAGTATTGGATAGTTTATTGAAAAAGGTCATCCCGTTACCTGCATGCAGTTTCCCGATAGCAGCGGCCTGTCTGTCGGAGAACTCGCGGCGCAAGCGCGACTGCAGCGCGGCGTAGTCGCGCGCTATCTCCTCCTGCACGCCGCTCGCCTCGCAACCACTGCTCACTCCCTCGGTTTCTGCCAACAAACATTTATAATAATTATAGATCTATTTATACGACGTTATTATTATGACAATAATAATGTTCTTCTCCTCGATGCTAAAATACCTATCCATAATGCTAGAATCAAAAAAATATTAAGTTCATATTTTTTTAAATATACAAATGATTAAATGAATTAGAATTTAAATTTTGATTTGGTTGAAGGCCGACTACGATGGATAATGAATGGACGGTCATTGTGATCGAATAGATGTACACGTAATAAAAGCTCACCGGGAAGATGTTATGTGAACCCAACTTTATAAATATCACGTGACATTATTCTATTCTCGGCAGATCTATGGTTAGATCTTATTTTTATCTAGAATCATGTCTAAAATACAGCTATTGTAAAATTCTAAAAGAGGAAGTTGTATTTGTTCTACATTTCTGCTTTATGAAAATTGTTTATGAATAAAATGTCAGTTCAGCGTCATGCGCTATCATGCATGGCGCTTTTTAATATTCATAAATAAATAATGAAACAAAATTTTCGTCAAAATGTAGCTATAAAGTTAAAATTCGATACAATTTACTTTGAAATAAATATGACATAGACCGTTTCAAATCACTTTTAAGATAATGTAAGTATTACTGTATGTATCGTTATTGAAATTACTTAAATATATTTAGTGAAAATGATGAGTTTTATCTCAACCAAATTAATAGAATATCAGGTGTCCTTATTTTTCAGGTGGGTATCGGAGACCATCCGTGGTGCGTCAAATGGTTGTAAATTTTCTAATGTTCCTGCTGATTGTAGGCTTCATTTACATATTCGTAAGTATCTTTAACGACTCGAGGAAAAATTTGTCTTTTGTTGACACAATCGACTCAGTAACATCCCTTCTACTCGATACAATATACAGTTCAACTAGATTAACAATCAAATTGAATCGTGTGAAGTAAAAGTCAGTCAATTCGGCCAAATTGTCCAATTTAAGACTTATAACCTTTATAAGTAAACCACTAGCTTCTAACTCTCATCCCCAGGCGTACCCAGATAGTCAAATAGCTGCAACCACTTCAGCAATCGGTCAGATCTGGTCTGGCAGCTGTCGCTTGAACTGCCGACAGAGCGAGTACAGTGGCTATAGCGGTCTGAGTGGCCTAGCAGGGAACAGTCAGGACAACAAGAGCTTTTACGTCGGACGAATCAGCTACCAAGGCCCCAGCGGCTGTGTTTGCGGCTCTTGCCCTTGTGCGTTCATTGAAAACCTCTTAAGGTAAATTTTCTTCTAAGGTAGGTCCTTTATTACCAATAATGATAGATGATTAAAGATCTACTCCTGTTATACTGTTATTGTTCCTCTTATATTTACTTTAATATTCTTCTCTCTTTGTGATCGTACATCATGTATGAGGTTAGGCCATCTGTGGATGACGATGGTTAATCATATTATCTTGGAAATAAGAGCGAATATTCTTTTGCAAAAGTACTACTTTGCAGTGTCAGGCGCTGTCCTATTGCCATCGCTCGTACGATGCTGCGATGCGATTTCATAGTGACGCATGACGTTGCACTA
>DWKA01001420.1:0-12468 GCA_018249155.1 Panoquina ocola ocola | reverse complement strand
GGGTCGGCACCCCCCCCCCAAAAAAAAAAAAAAAAAAAAAAAGGTATACATCCATCCATCGGCTTTGGAAGTCTACTGCTGATGCGTGATGGGACCCCTCGCTATTTAGCAGACGGAACTTAGCACCCTTTTGCTGTTTTTTAAACATGTAAAATTGTAGACATGTATCTAGCGTGAAAAATTACGAACAAGTTCTAATTTAGCTACGATCATGATCTATATAAATATATTCTACTAGTAATACAATAAGTTTTTAAAACCGATGTAACTTAGTACAAAAATTAAATTAAAAATTAATCCCTTTTCTTACACGTTTTTAATTAGGTACCTACCTACAATAAATTATCAAGCAGTGCTTTTACAACGTTTGGTTTTTGACCGTAGACCAAAAAAAGGACGTAGCTTCCTAAAGCCTTACGTGTAAGCTAAACGGGCATTAATTACGCATACCATTAGCGTTGATATTTGCATGCAACTCGTCTGGAGGTGGTCAACAGTTGACCTACATACCGGTCGCGAGGATGCGACCTCGTCGAGTTTATTGTCAATAATGCCTGGAGCATTAAAATGAACCTGCAAATATGTAAGGTGTACGTCCAGTCATGGACAAGGATGGCAAGAATGGAATTGGCAAGAATGAGAGAGATAGATGCGCAGAAAAAAAAGCAGAGTAAAACGACTTCTGCCTATCCATGTAATGTCTCTTTCAGATTCTTGCCAACTACCTTGCCCTGAGATCACATCGATACCTCATAACGTATATTGGGTCGTCTGACATTGTAGTGATTTTACAGGAGAGCAATTTGAAGGAAACCGAATGAATCAAATGAAATGATTTATAATATTATTATTATATTAATATGTTTTGTATGTGCCCCTAAAAATTAAAAAAAAACACGTAGACGCATATACGCGTCCTGGGCAAATTTTAACAGCGGTAAAAACGCACATACGCGTCGAGGTACTGAATGGGTTAAGACAAAAGTAGGTATACGTAGCCATTGACATACAAATTCTGGGGGGCAACTCCCCCCCTTCCCCCTTTACACAACACTACACAAAGAACAATCGTAAGTACCCACAGATACCTGGATAGATCGTTTACGATTACATCCAACTTGTTACGATAATTACATACTATTACCTATTACTATAAAGGTATTGACGTTGACTTTTATAATGGACTGACTGAACTATCGGTAACGGTTGACCCAGATAGAAGGTTAGTAATGAGATACTAACAGTTACATCTCACATCCTGATATGGGGTCTCTTAGAACACGGATGGAGAGATAACGGGTGTATGAACGCGGCTTTATGATGCGGATGTAGGGGGACTGGAAAGGACAGTGTTATTAGTTCGGAGTTTTTTGGATGGAAAATATTTTTTGGAGGGTGAACTCAATTTTTTTATTTGCAATAGACAAATTAGCTTGTTAAGTTAGTAAAATAATTTTGAAATAGAAGCTTTGATAATGTTTTATTATGTTACACAAACACAAAAACTAAAAGTGTATTGGACACAAACATTATGGACAGTATGTAATGTCAAAAGCATTGTGTAAACCATTGTATATAAATACGCTAAAAGCAAAAGTTTATTTTAGAATAACAAAAAAAGTCATCCAATTAACTTACCTAAACAGCAAGCATGAGGGAGGCATTAAAAAAATTTAACTAACATCAAAATACGCTCAGGATAACTAAAAAACCACG
The DNA here is from genome assembly GCA_018249155.1 of Panoquina ocola ocola. Taxonomy (NCBI): domain Eukaryota; kingdom Metazoa; phylum Arthropoda; class Insecta; order Lepidoptera; family Hesperiidae; genus Panoquina; species Panoquina ocola. Next base: position 10,752 of record DWKA01001420.1, on the reverse strand, counting down.
TACAGTCGTATCCATCCAAACATTACATCCACGCACACTTTATTATTGAGTTTACTAGAAACGTTAGCGGATCTTACACTTGTCTTACTTGGCGAAATAACTTTACCCGTAAGCTAATTACATCTGATGCATATAGTCACGTGTGTGACGTAGATTAATTTTTTATAGAGCATCCCTTTTGGTGTAAGTGTCTAACGGATGCACCCGTTTAGTGAAGTGATTACGTCAGTATATGTAGAGAATTTGGAATTGACGCGACGCGCCGTAAACGATATTAAACGCTTTAGTAGAGTCAGTGGAACATTAGACGTTGGAACTAAGTAATATCAACTTTAACCTCTACGGATCTAAGTTGATTTTGGAATGAAAAAAACTGTCTATAACATCATAAAATGAAGTTAGACGCAATTGATATTAAACCGTATGCACTAACTTAAAAGTTGATAATCCTAAAGCATTAATTTTATCTCTTTTCGTCGGCTTTAGTATAGTTCTGAGCGGAAGAGGTTCTCGTCAAAAGGAATGATATAATAAGTAAAAATGGCTGTCTGAGAAGTATAAAGTATCAGTGGTAAACACTGCCTTGTTAGATCACGTTTGATGGTCTGAAATGCCTTTAGTTGTTATTATCTCAACAATAATGACATAAATTAACTTAGAGTCATGTGAACTAACAGTTCCGCCACAATTCATCATGGCCATATAACAAGATAATTATAGTATTTATCTAAAACGCTCATTCACCTTCCGTTTTCTTCATCAGATCGTCTCTAGGGCGAAACCACAGATAAATGAAACGAACCCATATTCGACTGGGTAGCGTGATTTCACGTGCAGAAAAGCTCTTAAAAATACAATAAAATAAAAAATAATCATGTAGCCAAGCAATACACCATTTGATTTGATTTAATTTGCTCAAGTTTTCAAGAACAAATTGTTGCTCAAGAATTCAAGATAATACAAAACATAAAACAACAAACAATACTAATACTATTCGTAATACTAACCATGACTTTTTAACACTTGCTTGGTAGCCGACTGGAAGATAATGGACAGATAGAATATTGAAAATGACAGATAGCCAGGCGCAACACGGGGAATAAATAATAATACTAGTGTTGTCATTAACAACACACAGACAGAAGGACACATACAGTAAGTTAAACTATCATTCATATTTATACATCGCCGGGAATCGAACCTAGGGCCCTTTGAATAAGGAAAGAAATGTAGTGCGTCCAATCTGAAACTGAATTACGACTAACACGTACCATTTTTAAAACAAGTACGTCAGATGTGGTCCCCACACGTCAGCGTCACCTCAGAGTGATACATCCTGGTAAACTAATGCAGTCATAAACTATGACGTTGTTCCAAACAAGTCCCTAATACAGTTCCTATAAGGATACGTTCCGTGGATTATTAGAAAAACTGTGAGTCAAATAAAATACAAGTTTATAGTGAGTAACTTTTAACTTACCTAGTATTATTCCGTTTAGAATTTAGCCCAGGTCATATTATAGAATCCTTGGAGAAAACAAAGTTTCTTTGCTTGTAAACTTTCACCGATTTACAAAGACTTCAAGAAATCCCCTTTTCTTTTCTGAAGAAGCTGCTCCCTGCTGAAGAATTAAGAAAGAAACCTAAACCTATTCCTAAACCCATTCCTAGATGTTCTGTATCACGAGTTAATCATCACTTGTTTCGAAAAAAAATATTGTAAGGAAATCAGCCCATTTAAAAGTTCTCAAAGGTGTGTGAAGTCTGCCAATCCGCACTTCGCCAGCGTGGTGGACTACGGCCTATACCCCTCACATCGTAAGAGGAGACCCGAGCCCAGCAGTGGGACAAATATGAGTTGTAATGATAATGAGAATTGATGAGATTTCTCTAGAAATGATAGTATATCCTCTAAAAGGAACAAACAAGTTGTTATTTACAAAACTGTAGGCGCCAGTGTTGTTTATAAACAGGTCCAATGACGTCGGATGGATGGATGCGTTACGAAACTGTTTTAAGGTAATGTGTTCTACTTACGAAATCTGAGATAGGGAATAACCGTGGCGCTAAATGAATCACGACGGATAGATAAAATCGATAACAATTATTTTTGTTTCTAATCTATTCTATTCTAAACGTTAGGACTTAACCTCTAGATTCTGCATTGTAATACATCGACGTTATTAAAAATGTCTTTATTTTTTCTTCGTGACGGTGTCTTTTTTTAAATACGCTTTCTTTACTTGTTTGTCCTTTGAACAAACAACACTAAATAAAGGGCGGAAAACCGATCAGACCCCAAGATTGGGGCCTATTTTTTACTATAGTTCGCGCGCAAGTTCATTGCCGAGATTCCTGACGTCACACGTCACCCCGCCGTTCATATAATATCGTCGTTAATATAGTGTCATTAAAGCTCAAAATTATTTGTGCCCCCCCCTCCCTTTACTCGGCAATAAGCTCGCGTGCCAGTTATACCTGTATAGGACGCTCTGTCCTCAGTTAGTCTTTGGTTAGGTATATATTTTTTTTTACTATGTCCACTTTCTGCAAATCGAATAGGATAATAGCAGGGACCTCTACTTAGTACAAATAAGCTGGCTCGGCTATTGGCGTCGTAAAAGTGCGCCTATTTGATAAAGGAACCTTGGCGCTGATTGTGAAATTTATTTTACATCAAATCTAATTCCTGTTATTTTTAAAGGGAGGCGTCTAAATAGCACAAATGCTATAATTTTATATGATAAAGCCTGTTCGATCTAATAGTACTATAGAGTGCTGTAGAGTTTAATGGAGGAATTGTACTCAGTTTTACTTTTAAGTTCTGTTACTACGGTATTAATAAGCATAATATTATTATCAGTTTTTTTATTCTTCGTTAGTATGAGTTGTTTAACGTTATAAGTTATTAACATAATAGCGTTTAACATTATAACTACTGGAGAAAAAACTTAACGGTGAAGCGGTTATCCACATCCTTCGTGACCTAGATTTTGGTATTATTATTCTCGGCTTAAGTTACCGTTTAAAACGTAACCTCATATTTTGTCAATAACGGTGTATGTAATAAAAATACATTATCAAGTATGTGCTTAATGTTTAATGTTTTTTTGATACATCGCTTGAATTTTTTTATCATTAATAATTTTACTTTATAACGGATTATAGATATGTAACTTGGTAGTGCTCATATCTTCGTATACGAAAATATTGGTGAACTTTTTTTTTTGAGTAACTATAAAATACAATCCTTAACTACAAATAAATGTGGATAGGAAAAAAATAAACCTCGGTAGTTTTTTGCCGCTTCTTCTCCCGGTACCTCTCACAGTAGAGATTAATTACTTAGTAGAAGCGTTAGCGAACCTTTTTGAAAAGTTTTTGTAAAACTAATTTTGAATATATTAATTTAATTTCAATATATCAATCGTATGTACCTACTCGTAGCTTTCGTAAATGTTAAAGTCCTTTGTTAGGAGTCAATGTTTTAAATAAAGAAGACCCCAAGAAGACCCCAAGTCAAGTGTTTTGTCCCACTTACGGGTCATTACAGCCCCCAATTGTGTTCGCGGAAAATTCTGATTGAATTCCATTGTAAGTCTGTATCTCCGTACCAAGCTCGAGCTAACGGTTGACCCGATTCCGCTTTGCTTGTTTTCCTTCGAGTCTGTTCCTAATACATGACGTCATTAGCTTAACATCTACATGAGTTTTGACTAATACCTGTGACCTTTGAACAGAGAATACTCGTACATGTAAATTAAAAAAAGGACTTTTGTCGGGAGAGTTGATGACAGAATTAGGTAAATTTGAAAGGTGCCAAGTCGCCCGATCGGGCGAGTGTTTGTCGGGCGAGATGACGAATAACCCTATAATACGAATAATAAAACGTCAGACCCTTTTTAAAGTGAAATGTTGTTCCTTCAATATTTAATTTTGATGAGGGCATCTCATAATGGTACAATTTTTTTATGTCATTTGGTATTGTAATTTCTGTTCAGCCTACTTCTAGTATAGAGGTTAGTGACTAATACTCATTTGTAAATTCATCTATGAGTTTCATTTTGACGTCACTAGCGAGCCGGTTCGAACCGGTTTAACGCTTCTAGCTTTAGCAAGTCCGCGGGATTACCTCTAATGTTAGTAAACTTAATAATGGGTGATTCATATTACCAAAAAATATATCGTAATATCATAATTAATATTAAATTGATGTCTCTATTAAGATATCGTAAGAAATCCCGATGATGACACTGCATAATGTTTTTTTCTAAGCATAATTTAATCTCTTATATCAACACCAATAAAACTTAGAACCATTTTTTAATGTCAAAAAATATTTTTACTCGTAATTAGCTTATTGTCTTGACTCTTATCTTCATCAAAAGCCAGTATCTGAAACGTATCTCTAGTGATGTAACTAATTCTCGCTCGCATAATTTGAATACCGCAGATATCCGACACGGCTATCGATGTCTGTCGCGCCATAAATGTCACGAATGCTCTCATATGCATGGTTCGACGGCCGGTAACGGTACCAGAACTGGGTCACAAGGCTTCGCTAATATCATCGCAACGCACTTACCGTTAGCGATGTTGGTGCGCGGAGATCACTTGTATCTCCCAACCCAATCTATAGTGACCTGTGATTACCTCAGGTCTTAGGTGCTTGGTGATGGAACTTGTTGATGATCAGTTTCCACCTGAGTTTTAGGTGCTTTTGGTGCTTTTAGTGCTTCTGGTGATGGTTTTCTTACTTCAGTGACACGTTTTTGAAATCATAGTCCCAGTAGGGTACAGCAATGGTGTTCTGTGCTAATTCTGTCGTCAACTCTCCCGATCATAAAAATGTGAGGTAACTTAGTACAGTCAACTACAAAAATCCTTTTTAAAAACTTACATGTATACTCTGTTCAAAGGTCAGAGGGTAGGATAGAGAAAGATGCTGAAATAATCGATCGGTACTCGATATACTGGCTAATTATAGTATTCAGCACCAATATTTTGAAAATTAGTACTTTCTATACAAATATTATAAATCTGAAGAGTTTGTCTGTCCGATTTTAAAAAATTCTTTCAGAGTTAGATAGCCCATTTATCGAGGAAGGCTATTAATAATATTACGCTAAGATGAATAGGATAATTTTTCCCGAAGCGAAACGAGGGTGGGCTGCTAGCACTTTGATATTTTAAATAGTCTCCACAAATTCACATTGAAGCAGAGTGGTAGAATATGCTCTAGACCTCCTCTTTTCTCAAAAGAGACCCGTGCCCTGTGAGCCACTAATAATTTGAACACTGGAATTGTCACGTCACATCAGAGGAAGATCTTACTACACTGGCAGCTACGTAATCCGTACTGGAAGCGATTGAGGTTGCGTAACTGTCCGCATGACATGTGCTCGGAGCTGCTGGTCAATATTATGCGGCAGGCGGATGCCAGGGACATATAAACGTACATCCGTGAACATATGCGTCAGTTTATGAGCTGATATGTGGGCCACTGGATCGGGCAACTGTGAAGCCATAAGCCATTGCTGGTGGTGGCGCTAACTGTACTTAAACATGATGATGTGGATACAGTTATTTATAGAAAAATAAAAATGTACACAAAAGTAGATATTATAAAATATTTACAGCATTTATGCAATTCTTTGTGCACATTAAAAGTTAATTATCACTTGCCTCGGTGAAGGAAAACATAAGGAAACCTGCGCACTTGAGAGTTCTCCAAAATGTTCTCAAAGGTGACACACATCTGCATTTTGCCAGCGTCGTGAACAACTTATACTCCTCACATTCTCTCACATTGTGAGAGATCCAGTAATTGGTCCAATTGTTAATGAAATGTACTATATAAAAGACAGTACAACGGCTAACATAAACCGAAAGACCTTGAAGCCCGTCTATTAATATAAACCGACGTGTTATGTCATTGGAACGCCGATTCGTAAGTTCAAGGGCACAGAGATGAAGTCATATTTGACGCACAGCAAAAGTACCGAATCCAGTCATATCATTGTCCTTATGACCTGTCACGATTTTATCTAGTTCCAGTAGAACCGTCACCGTAGCCGTAACCGTCACCGTATCCGTAATCGTCACCGTATCCGGATTAGCGCTGCCGGGTCTCGATGACGGGACAAACATTCAAATTAAGAATAAGGAAATACGCTTGGGATTTCCGATAGCGTATCGAAATCGTATTCTAAGGCGTAAGTGCCATATTAATAGTTAATCTATACTAATATTATAAAGCTGAAGAGTTTGTTTATTTGTTTGCTTGAACGCGCGTCAGTATAGATAGCCCATTTACCGAGGAAGGCTAAAATAACAAAACGTTGACGTGAATAGGAGAATTTTCCAGAAGCAAGTTAGGGCAGAGCAATATTATAATATTTGGATTTCATAAGCAGATATACCTACGTACCACGATTTCAGGCAACCACAAAAACTATTCCGTGAAATCAGTCCACGACTTTAATTGAGTTTTCATAGATAGAGATTATATGTATATTTTCATAGTCCCAAAGCTACAAAGTGCAAATTAGCAGAACTAAATTACGATGTTAATCAATGAAGCTATTATCGATATCGAAATTTTATCAGCAACGATACATCGATGTAATTGATGGCTATGCAAATTAAATCTTGATAATGATTGCCTGCACTAGTGTTAGAGTTATGACTTAGTTAGTGTAAAGACTGCTTCATTGAACGATACGACAGTTTTATAATTCACTAGCTGACCGGGCGGACGTTGTTCCGCAGTACGTACTACAGATTCTCGACAACAACGCCACCTATGTAGAAGTGTGCAAAATTTGATTAAAATCGGTTCAGTAGTTTAGGAATCTATCGCGGACAAACATCGTGACAGGAGATTTACGATTATATGTTGGCAAATTAGGTGGAGGGGGCTTCTACATTGACCCTATATAGGTTATTGGTCACAATGAAAGTAGTCAACACAATATTCAACACGTTTATTCTTGGATCCATTACATTGTGACATCTTATAGCATTGAGGGATCTTAACATAACCCGACCAGTTCACTGAGAGATCTTCAGCACTACCCTCCGCCCATAACAGTAATTACAACATTATCGTTAATACGTATCCGAATCTAGTCGTCGCTGTCTGCCATCCATGTCTATACTCGACGAAGGCTCGAACAAAAGTGAAAAAGGCTCCGACCGATGGTAACGTCACGACTCCGTCACACCTCGCAGTTGTCTCTCACGTTGCAAAATGGCGCTTACGGTTCGTTCTGCGTCCGTACTAATGACAATATGTCTCCGACATATAAAACTCTTGCGTTACTGAGTGACTGATGGACAACGCACAGCCGAAACTACTAAACGTAGAAAGTTTAAATTTGGTGTGAGCATTCCTTATGAAGTGTAGAGGAGCACTAACAGAGGATAAAAAGAGGAGGTAAAAAGGGGGAAAATCTTTTATATGAAAAAATAATTTTTTACACTGTGTTATAGTCATAATTCCACGCGGGCGAATCCGCGCGGGGAAGACTAGTAAGTTATATTATCTTAGCATTTAAGTTGTTTAGCTGAATTCCTGAAGACGTAAACTATACGCGACGCATACCACGAAACGGACGGGGATATTTGATCATATCGAAGCGAGGGGATGACCCGGAATTTCATCTCCCTGAGAGGTTCGAACTATGCGCCATTTATTTTAGTTTGGTCGATTTGCCCCTGACTGCTGGGAAACTGACTTTCCCTATCAATAAAATTGCTATGTTATGACAATAGCGTGCCCGCTTCCAGTAATGGATTATTTGGAGCTATGATAATACTCTTATACATAAGTATCTAAATAGAGAGATCCCAACAGATCGACCAACCAATGGTAGGTGGTCACCGCCCATGGTCAATTGCAACACCAAAGGTATCAACAAAAAAAACCTCTTTAGAAACAATAGAGGACTACAAGTACGTACTAAACGCCCAAGAAGATCACGAATTACCGGTTGATAAAAGGGTGATAACTAACCATGTAGGCTAAACCAAAAAAAAAGACTGCGCCCGCGGTTGCTTAACTTCGTCGATCGCTTAGAATCGACGCAAGCCGCCGGGCTATGAGCGCTTCAAGATTTACGTAGTATAAAATAAGAAATGTTGCTCGAGTCAAGCAAGGTGTCGATAAAAAAGATTAAAAAGGACTGAAACAAGACGTTGTGTAAAGATTCGTTGTTCAAAAGACAAATGGCATTATGCTGACGTCACCATCACCTTTATACCATCAACTATCATACCATAATCCGTTCAAATGCCATTGTTTTACGTACGTAAAAGTACGAGCAGTACATTTGTAATACGTGATGAGCTAACAAAACTTTGTCGACATTTAACGGCTTAACTCATAACAACTTCATTTTATGCATCCAACTTGCTTTAGCTTTTAACATTATGCGTTATTTCAACAAAGCCTTTTGCAGTGATAGAATTTACTTACATAAAAGGGTGAATATACATAAAACAAAATAACATGAAGCTTTGGTTGCACTGTTCTCTAAACTCTACATCGGCGTCCGGGAGATCTTATTAATATTTAATGTTTCTCAGCAAACTGCAGGTATGAAATCTCATCTATTCTATCCTGCGGTCATACTAAAGCTGATTTTTAAATTTATGTGTGACTTTATTATAACATTTCTTATTAAATAATATAATGTATTATTGAATGAATTGCGTAAATTAACAGAGTATGTATATTGTTGTAACTAATTGGATTGTATATCTTGTTATGAAATTTTAATTAAAGTTAAACGATAACAATCCATGCAACATATTTTTCATTTGCTCTGCAATAATAAAGTAGTTGATTAATAACTTTCTTAAACTTTTATTAGAAGAGGTGAAAATGTTATTCAGCCTCTTAACAGAAGTGAACACGTGCTTCAAACCCATTTTTAAAAGTTAGAAAAATGTAACTTCTAAAAACTTGTGACATTTTCTGAAAATGAAAAATCTAAAACTCCTTATTTGTCTTTTTATGAAACTTTTACGTCTGTGCCAGTTCTGATTTCAAATATATACTTGAGCAACTTTCAATTAGGTTTTGGTTACTATTCTTCGATAACTTAAATTGTTGAACTGGTGTTAATTTAACTGAAGTAGTTGTAACTGCATTTTATACCACACGTATAGAGGTGTGGCCGCCCATAGGGACGGTGGCACTGACAGCTCATTCTTATTTATATATACTTCTACAAATATAATTATTTTTAACAAACCACAAAATAAATATTTATAGTATTCTACCTCAGCGCTCTTCTCAGAAAATGTTCTTGATTTGCATGTGTCTCACCCCGATCATAACGTACCTTTAATCTACCTAAATATCCTTATCGACCTTAATGATGCGGCATCAGTTTCCAAATTTCATTAAATGTTGATTCCAAATGAATATAAAGTTAGTGTTTACTCTTCATATATAAGTAAAAAATATCAACAAAAGGGCATAAAACGATTCACGGAAGTTGTCCTTTATTGGCGGCGATTGCAATAAGAATTTCATCTCCACGAAGGTACGAGCCCCACGTTTTATTTTCATTCATATCATCGAGGAAAATTTGCCAAAAACGGTGTGTATCCCTTTTAATAAATATCCACAATGTCCTGTATTTTCGAGTTTGGGTACCAGCAAGTTAATGAAATTCGTAGATGTGACACTGACTACTGTCCTATCCATAATAATCGATGTTATTAGGTACATGCTTACCTTGAAATTTACTCTCAGTATGGACATCTATAGAACGTTCATTTCAAAAACCATTTTCTAGCTCAAGACAATTTTAGTTCACCATAGGTTCCATATAGCTTCAGTCGGATGCAAAACTTTACCTGAAACAAAAATATTTTCGGTTAAAACAAGTTTACTAGCGGCCACCTCTGCTTTGCACGGATGCAATTAACATTAATTAAGAAATATAAAATAGGAAGAGAAGACCGATTATTAGTATTTCCGTCTACCTCACCATGAGACCTTCCTTTGTGAGAAATTCCTTTGTAAATTCGAAGGATAGTCTATGTTACTTCACTCAATAATAACGTAGCATTCTGTTGTTGAAAGAATTTTTCAAATATATTATGAGAAGTTTCCAAGATTACCTCGTATAAACAAAGCCACAAACACAACTTTATAATGTTAGGATAGATACCGAAAAGATTTAGATAACAAAAGGCGAAACCCTATTCCTACCCAACCACAGGTTCGCAGTCAGGAAATAACGTAAGAACGTCAAAGCACAAACTCGACTAGGTAAATATTTGCATGTGCCGCAAACGGCTCGGCTTTAAACAAAGCGGATGTTGTTCGCAAGAAACAAAAGACAAAACATTGCAAATGGAAACGGGGGATGGGACGAACAGTGGAATGACGGCATCTTGCTTATTTTAGAGCATAATCATCGTACCGAACTTGCTCTGTGTAAGCACGCCCGCAGAGTTGCGGCCCGCTTTTATGCATATTGTAGGGCATTAGAATGGGTTCGCAGTTATGAAGACTTCAATAATTAAGAAAGACATGGTTTAGAGAGTGAACTTTGAGTCGACTTAATATAGACTGATAGAAATATACAGTTTACCGTACTAAGTAAATAACTTAACAAGTCGAAAATGCACATGTCAGGGCCATCATTAAGTTTAATTTTTAACCGACTTCAAAAAACAACGAGGTTATCAATTCGGGTCCTATGTTTTTTTTTTTTTTTATGTATGTACATC
>DWKA01001419.1:0-12468 GCA_018249155.1 Panoquina ocola ocola | reverse complement strand
ATTTTATTTATAAAAATATATCTTTCATCCATTAACCAGCTCGGTGCAGATCGATGTTATTACGGGATCTTAGACCAAGTAGCGACGAATTGATTGTCTCAATTCAGGTAGCATCGAAAAAAGCATTCTTTTAAGAGTAAATAGAAATATCATGTGGGTTGTCAATGTCATTGTCAGAGCGAGAAGTGAAGTATGTAATTCAATAATGACATTACTGAATAATTAAACAATAATAATTAGGTAAGAGATTAAAGCTCTGCAGCATTGATGGCATGATAGAGCAAAACTTTATTTTCCGCTGATACACTGTCAATTAGTCGCGTCTGTATAATTCTATTTTCAACGCATTAATTAACGCTTTGGGACGCAGATGTGGCAGGAGCTTAAGATGTTGCCTTAATTATAATTATTTGAATGAGTTGAATATTCTATTTTGTAAAATATTGAAACGAAAATAGTTAACCCTATAAGCCGCGCCCAATAAAGCTGTTAATATTTGTGATTGAACTTCACTTTGCAAGTTCATTTGATCATCAATCAATTGATGTCAAAATAAAATAAAAAAATAATAAAATAAATGAGGACTGAATGTAAAAAAAAGTCCTACCAGGTGTCGACTCTACTACTGTCAAGTAGAGTTTGGTTTGTCATAGGTACCGTCGCCGCGTCGGTAGAGACAGTCAACCTGTGATCCCGTCACATAGACACGAATTTCGGGTTAGTAACTGTAATGTTTTAAACTATTTATTTATCTCTATAATGTATTAAGTAAAATACTTTCAAAGCATTGATGGCTCTCTGCAGGACACAGCCTCTCTTTATAACTGAAGACACCTAGAAGACTTACCTGTCGTATTTGTGTAACCCGGAATTACTCTGGCTGTAGGTACACACTGTGCTTACCTTCATTCTTATAATAAAACATTAAATTTATGACTTTCTTAAGACCTGACATGACCTGAGATGTGTAAGAAGGCGCGGAAAGCTCGTACTCCCGGTTGTTAGAAACTTCCTACACCGGTGGGCAACTATCACGCCATAAATCCGTACTGGAGCAGCATGGAGTGTATCTATATGAGGAAGTGTAAATTTAATCTTTGGGTTACTATTAAATGAATGTACTCATAAGTTCAGAGGCGACCAATTTCATTGTTACCATCTGCCTTATCGTCAGATGAGGTCGTGGAACACCATACTTTACCGCTCTACGTGGCTGCGAGTTGCGACATGTTCCGACGTGTGAAAGTGCAGCTTGAATCACAGATTTAGTACAGGATAAGCATCTGGTGTCCCGAGTCCACCACTGTAGCTAGCGACCTCTTACTACGCCTAGTATGTGTGGGTATAATGGAGGCCTGACAGGAAGGTACCGACATGTCCTGTTAAGTCTTGTTTTCTATATTATGTTTTCCAAACGGGCTCTAACTGGACTATGAGGGAGCTGGAGGTCTCGGATGGTGCTGTGGCAGGTTTAGAAAGCAGTGAACTCCTGTATGAGGATTTTACGAGACGCGGTTGGTCGGGAAATCAGTATTTTTTGCCTTGTGTAAAAATGTATTAAGTTATAATAATAATTCGTTTTAAGGTAGTTGTTACGGATATTTGGGCAAACATTGGCGAAGGTTGATGAAGTGAATAAAACACTCGTTACTGAGTTCACAACGCCTACACGTTGAGGCTGAAATCCGTCCGCGATTCGTGTATTTCAGTACGAGATTACGGCTGTTATCAACAGTTCAAATAATTTAATACTGTTTACCGACGCCAAACTACGCTCAAACACACAGATTATTCCTGTACTTGCAGAGCGGGACGGAGGATGCGCCGCGGGCGCGTGCGAGCGAGCGCGCTGCAGCGGGCGCACGCGCATCGTGTTTTTTTGGGTCAGGGGTTCAGTGCTCGCGAATACAGTTAGGGTTGCCGCACGACAAATAAAATTTTATGGCCAACGACTATAAAACGCTAAAATTGAATGTGATGGTACAAAAGGTTTGCGATAAAAAGGAAATATTTTATTTCAGCCGTTCAATAACATAGCACCTTCGGACAAAATAAAAAAAAATAAAAGTCAAGTCAACTCAAGTCTCAATGTCTACGACAAACAAAATTACTCAAAGATAATAACAAGAACAGGAAAGAGAACAGGGCGCATCAAGCACTAAACTATAGGCGATACATAGAGTCAAGTTCCTCTTTTGTCCACAGATGACACCCTCATACGACATGGTGATAAGAATCGAACCGGTTCACCATTGCGTATGTTACATAATGTAAACCAGTGTGAGCGGCGGCTGGCAGCCCTGGCGGCGCGGCGCTGTGCAGCCACAGTCTCCAGTGCACATGCGGCTGTTGCTACGCGGAGATATTCCTGCCTCCTGGCCGCGGCCGCGCTTCACATTGTTGCTGCTGCCACACCCACGGTCACCAACCAGGGAGACCCCACTGAACTGACCAAGAACTGCCAAGAATCTACTCGAGGCTTAGATATACACAAACGCTTTAATCAGGCTTCGTCGCAGCATCTGCTAATTCTATCGTCATTCGTGAGGCAATTTGCTTGATTTGTATACTGAAAACTCATGTTAATAGCATTTTTATGAAGAAAGCTTACTTTAAATTGGATGAATATTATAAAGATAAGACTGCTTGGATCTGAGTTACACTTAGTCATAGTAGCTTTTGTAACTGTGGGCAGGAAAAAATAAACCCCGGTAGTTTCTTGCTGCTTCTTCTCCCGGGACTGCGCACGGTAGGGATTTGTTGAAGCAATGGCATAAATTGACGTTCTAAAAGTGTTTGTAAAAACCTACTTCAAATTAAGTTATTTGATTTGATTTGATGATTTACAATCGAGAGTAGGAATTATTATCTGTTCCAGTTGTTAACAGTAAAACAATTGGTCAATAAAAGTTACTCCTGTGGTAAAAGGGTTCCCTTTGGGTAACGATTTTGGTAAAACATTGATGAGTTACCGTCACAGGTCATTGCAGCCCATAGGGATAGGCCAGTCTGAGGAGTGAGGACGGGACCAGATTTCATGACTATTACTTCACCACGACTTAGCCGGAAGAATAGATAGATATAGAGATATCATGATTTCGTCACCAAAAAGGGCTTCAATGATAAGTGACTGCGTCTCACCAATTTCCGATTGCTTACATCAAATTCATACATGCAACTATCATGCAGCATAATTCTGTAAGTACATACAATATATACCAGATTTTTGTTGAAATCTCTTCGAGGTCATAGGTTTTAGCGGACGACCTGTGTTATTCTCGTGCGGCTAATGCGGAGCCGTCGCCGATCGATTTGCAACTCTTTTCTCGTATCTCAAGAACACAGTTCGGGGCGCGCCGCTCCGTGCAGCTGCTCGATAAAATTATGATTGCACTGATGCAACTCCGATTGATACAAATGGGAGTTTTATTGACCGAGAAGATAACGCAAAAAGCAAAGTTGTTAAGCAAATATCGGCTTTATGATGATTGAGCGCTGATAGTTCTGGCAGCCGGGGCTTTTTGCCAGCGATCGGCCTCACTTGCGGGATCCATTTCACTTTTTACCGTGCAGCCGACACTCCGAGCGGATCTGTCTGGAAATCATCGGCCATTAATAATGTAACATGATGCGATGCCCGATCCTCCTCGGTACTATCGCCATGGAATTGGCGCGGTGGGGTATCGGCTGTATGCTTGCTGGTGTTTTACGGCTGGATTAGAAGCTATTTTAAACTTACGAGTACCTAGAGTCCTATATACATTGATTTATATTTTCTGTAATTGGATTACAATAGCAATTCACTCATACTCAATGATTCTTTAAGGTGAATTGAAATCAAACATTAGTGAATTGTGCTTCATTATGTTTTCATTTGGAATAAACAAATTGCCACAGAGGTTGCATCTAAATAAACACCAGGATTTCACTTCAGCAAGCGATCAGTTAATCCATTCGGTTCGGTGTGTGAATACGTGGGGCACATGTATCTGTTTCCAAGCTATCAGATCATTAAGGGAACAGAAATAGCTGGAGCGGTGGCGAGCTGCCGCTGACTGCGGAGCGATTCTCCCATCGCGCGTCTCACATGTGGCCCACTTGTGGGCCAGCTGGTGTTAATGGCTCGTGACGTCAGCCACCCCGTGGAGCCACCGTGGCCGTTGTACAATGTTGCTTCGACTTCCAGCACGGATTTATTTATAGCGCGGGAATACGGGATGCCCTAAACGTTACTTTGATGTGAAACGGTTGCATGCGTTTATGTGAGGGATAAACATGAGTGTTAGTGATATCTTATTTGCGTTGTCCGCTAGCCACGACGAGGGGTGCGGCCGGTCGGGCGAGCCGTCACGGCCAGAAACAATTGTCCAATGGTTTCACAGGGGTGCAAGTTCAAATCCTGTAGCTGACTTACGTGAACGAAAAGATCGCGATTGTTTTATTGTACCCACAAATTGTTACTAAATGCTGACAAACTTATGCTAAATAGCATTCTTTAACAATCACATCAGATAGTTCGTCGCGATCAAGACGTAGAGACATTCAGACGACACACAGTTAGGGCCTGCCGCTTCAACCGATGTTCCATCCGACGCTGAAATGAACACTGAATAAAATTGTTAAAAGGTCTATGTGACTAAATCAACGTAATATACATAGGTATTAAGTTATTATACTAAAGCAGACAAATTCATATTTCACAATTCAGTTCTGTATCCAAAATTTCAAAAACATCATCAGGCATTAGTTATCAGCATTCATATCCATATTATTTCAAATTAATTTATTCATCCAGCGCCCGCCGGGCCAGCTACAAAGAGTGAGATACCGTGCGGACTGTTGACAGTTCGCCTCCGCTGCGCAGAAAATCGGGCTCGATAGAAAACTGTTCTGCGAGGTTTATTTAGTGGACGACCAACGTCTTGCGGCCGCTCACTGCATCACCAGCCGTATTGCCTCCACACAAGAGCGATACCCTCCGCACGCGGCAAGTTGCGGAGATCGTGCGTTCAAAATTGAGAAACAATTTGAATATATCTGATACAGCAAAATGAAATTTGCAGCTCACGACATAAGGGTGGCGAGACATTTTCCTCCGCTCATCCCTTAATTTCCGTCCCCGGAGGACGGAGGACGGCTATTATTTATAGAGGTCGGCAGTTCGGCACAGATAATATTATTAGAGCGTAATGTGTAATATTGTTCCATAAGTACCCACTAACATATTAATATCCCTCGGTATATAATTTGGTATCGTGTATGTACAATGACCCTGCTCTGCTCTCACAGAACTATACAATACAATACAATACATTTTTTTTTCTTTATCATGAAAAAGTCGTATAATATAATCCAATAATATATCTCGATTAGTATTAAGGTAGGTGCTGAGATTTGCCTACTGTTATTGTAATAGTGGTAGCAGGTCGCGTGACGTCACGCTCGGCACGCCCGGCAGCCGCACACACCGAGCGCAGCGCTCGCTATACCAATCGAACCGGGCCCGGGCGGAGCGGCAACGTCGCATGCTCGCTTCCCGTCGCGCAGTATAGCATCAGCTTCGCATTGGAAGGCCGCGTTATCGCTTTTTACCTTTAGAAATACGTATCTGCAAGCTATATCTATGGAACTAAACACCAAGGAGTGCCGGGAGCGGCTGATAGACGAGGTGAAGCGCTACCCGGTGCTGTACGACACCAACCACGAGAACCATCGCGATATCGACGTCAGAGACCGCTGCTGGATGGAGATCTCCGAGCGGATGGGCGCCAACTGTGAGTACCTTAAGTGTATGGACGTAACGTCCACAGTCGCTCGCAGTTTTGAGCTCGTTTAAAACGGTCTTAGTACGTTCGCCATAAGGGTTATATTCGTTTCGGTTGATTTATGTGAGTGGATGAAAGTGTCCGCGACTTCGCTTTCGCATACGAATGTTAGCAATTTATGGAATTTCAGCTTTATTACTTGTACATTTTGCCAACACTTAGCTTTTCACACAGTAATAAAAACAACAATATTTAAGTGTGGCGCTAGAATCGGAAATTTAACGAAAGATCGTTCCTTATCCACGAGAAAATACCATTATTAAGTTTGAAACGTTTATTTGTTGTTGTTTTCGAATAGCTTAATGACAATACGGACGGAATGGAATTTTAATAACTTGTTGTGCTTGATCATTATTTTCATTACATTCAGTAATGTCGTGTTATGTTCGATGTCCCGCGGAGCGGCGTGTGGCCCACTGTGGCCACTGGGACCTGGCCTCATGCTGTGTGACTGGTAGGTATTAGTAATGGGGGCCCATTTTTACCCTTTGGACAGGGAACCCTAAAACAGTACATTTAACGTTGCTCATATTCCCGCAGAATAAAGTTCTTTGGAACTAGGAAAGAGATTAAGATATTATCATATTTCTCATATTATTTGGATTTACCTTGGCGCCATTGATTAATTATTGCTTAGAAAAGTAACAAAATATCGTGGCAAACCAGAAGCCCAGTAGGTAGTGATCTAGCATGCGAAGCTAAAGGTCCTGGGATCGATTTCCGGCGAGGCAGATTTTTATGTGACAGATAATATTTGATCCTTAGGTCATGGCTGTCAGTGATGTGCTATTTGTGTGTAGTCCATGCCACCTGCAAGGGAATTCTAGCGCTTAGCATTTAGCATTTAACACAGTAGGTAAGTGTGTTGCTGCATTTAACACAGTAGGTAAGTGTATGACCGTGTTAAGTGAAGTTTGGGGGTGTTCCCACTTCACAGGCGAGGTGCTGAAGCGCGAGTGGAAGATCCTGCGCGACTCGCTGCGGCAGAGCATGAAGAAGAACCGGCGCGGCGCCACCACGAAGGCGGGCACGCCCTGCAAGCGCTGGCGCTTCGAGAGCCGCATGGCCTTCATCCTGCCCTACATGACCGTGCGCAGGTGACCGTTACATCTGGTACAAAAGTTGGACTTAATGCTAGAAGCTCTCTAACAGCCGACCTTTAGCAGGACAGATAGGCATAGAAAACTAGAACATAATACTTTAATTTTTTTGTCGCACGCTTCTAACCCTCCGTCGGTAACGATTCAAGAGATCCGATCAATAAAGCTGACAAATAGTTATGATTACTCCTTATCCTAGAACAGTTGGGACCACAGTAAAGCAGCGTGTAATATAAGGGTTTCGGGTTCGATTCCCAGCCGGTATAATAATATGTTTGGTCTTTGGTCATGGGATTTTTTCAAAAGATTTAGAATTGTAGATTTCGCATATAGGTAACCTACGGGACGTACTCTAAACATAAATTACCATTCCAGAAAGTACCGGCAACTGAAAGACAACATCAAACCGGACGAGACGGAGGCGCAGTCCGAGCCGGAGGCGGAGCCGCCGTGGGGCGCGGGCCCCAGCGAGCAGGACGCGCTCGACCTGTTCTTCGCCAGCGCCTGCCAGAGCACGCGCCGCCTGCCGCGCCGCCACCAGTACCTCGTCAAGAAGCAGATCCTCGACGTCCTCATGAGGGTCGAGGAGGACTTCGAGAATGACCCGGGCGATAGTAAAGCGGATCTATATAAATCTTAATTTTAATTAATAATGATGTTGAATGCAAACAGGTACTCATGTTTAGCGTGGGTTTACCGATAAGACCTATCGTAATAATGAACCGAGTAACTGGGCTGAAATATTGGTAAAATTTCATTCGATTCGTGAGTACAAGTTTGCATTTAAAAAGTAACGTAAGTAATTACTTTTTATTTAACCAAGTTAGGATTATGAAAGAGTGCAATCAGATTTCAAGTCAAAGACGCTTGCGAGTGACATTATATTTTTCTGAGACACCTTATTCGAATAGCTAAAATTTGGTTTTGAATGAAGTTTTAAGTCAAAATACATAATTAACTACATATTATGTTCGAGAAGTATTACTTGGCCGGATATTATGACTGAGCTTGTCAAATATTGTATCAAGTAAAGCTAGCTACACCGTAAAACATTTTTATTGTATATAATTAGTTCAATATAATTTTAACATTTGTAAAAACGCTATGCAAACTGTTTTTTATTGATTTTTCTCGTGACCCCTTGATCTTAATGGTGAGGATTGTGAACATTGTACCTGTGGTCCCAGTGTCCAACCTATCTGACGCAGCTTCCACGTCTGATCAATATGGTCCATGGTAGCAACCATGTATAACAGCTATATCTATCCTAACGTTACCAGGTACTTGTTCAAACCCACCTATTGCTATACCTACTTTTAAAACCAAATTTGGATTTTCGAGTCATCTTCGATCAAAACACCTTCAGGTTCGCTATTGACGGACACGTCAAGGAGGACATCATCATCAGGTACTTGTTAGAGCAATGTGGTGCATTCTAAATAACAAGAAAGTTTTTTTGGCGTAACTTGCACGCGGTTTAAATAATTCAGCTTCTATTTCGAGAGGTGATTCGACCTGTGATCACTTCTATATCGCGGTGTATTGTGGCGGAGCACCGTGTCAGCAACTTTAGATTGCGGCACTCGGGTTACCGCGGTCGGGTCGCGTCGTGGTCGTGTCGTGGTCGTCTCGCGTGACGGCGACAATCTGCTGATTGTCCATTGAAATCGGATTTTCGTTGTTGTACACAACGGTTAGAGAGCGGCGAAAATGAAAGGAATTTTAGGATTTTACTCGTATAGCTTGTATTGTGCATCTTCTCGCATCATATCACTCAAATATGTATATTATTAAAAGATTATCATTACTTAGGATATTTATTGTTACAAATGTAGACTATCATGTACACTAGTTTCATTTTATCCTAGGAATACTTTAGTTTAGTGTACAATATCGGCTACATTTTTAACATGGTCGTTACGGATCCAAGTATTATAAGAGTTTATATTAAAACCAATCTGAAGGCAAATAAAAAGTGATAAAACAATCCCAACCAACCTAATTACATATTTCGTGTGCGTGAATTTCATTTTAAATTCCAAAAAATTTAAAAAAATGGTCCCGAGACTCCCGAGCATATTAATAAGTACTCTATCTTTATGTAATTATTGCAATGGTGAAGGACAAAACCCTCAGAGGCAAGGCCTCAACTGTGTATCTACATCACCTATATCTGTCAGCAGCGACCGCGGGACCCCAACTCGCCGCGGCTCTTAACTAATTTGTATCGAACGTTCCGCTCGGGGAACTACTTTGTGTAAGGGTTACAAGTTGGGGAATGTTGGCTACTGCGGGCCTCGGCTGCCGGCCAATTATCTAAATTGGTCCGCACAGAATCAAACTTTACGGCGAGCCAGTCGGAAGCACTTTAGGGCCCGATTATTTAACTACCCTAATGGAACTATTTGTACTCGTATTTAGCGATAACTTTGCACCTTAAATTAAGCGATACTAAGTGCACGGTACTAAGTAGTTAACAGTTCTGATGGTTGCTTTCTCCGAATTAATCGTTGATAAATAATAAAAACTGTTTCAGGGAACGCAACACAAAAAAGCATCGAATTCGAAATTGCTTCAATTTGTAACAGTTGGCATTTAGTGCACACAAGCTAACCTTTCCAGTGAGTGGTAAATGTCAATATAAGTTTATCACCGCGGAAAGGGCATTTGTTCGGTAATTAGCGGCGGCGGAATGAGTGGCGGAAGCGGCGCGAGACCTCGGGTCATGAGCCGCCGCCGCTTCCGAGACCTGGAGGATAAGCGGCGCTACCACTGCCCAAACAGTCCTGTATAATATTACTGGCGTTAGTGCTTTTTAGTTTGTTGTGTATGGGATAAGTTTCACTTAAAATGGATGGATGGATTTGTCTCCAAAATATATTCGGCAGCATTCGGTAGTCTAAGGGGGATCGCTCACATTTATACCTCAGTGTAGAGTAAGGTTCGAGGGATTTCAGTGTTGTCTAAAGTGGTGAGGGGTAGGTAGGGGGGCATCGACACTGTCGCCGAGCACACTGAAATTCCTCATATTGTCCCGGATCATCATAATTTATTAAGTCGTTTGTTGAGAGGTCCAAACATTGTACAACAACTATTATAAAATGAAATTGCCATAAAAACAAAATAACTTTAAAATTCCGGTGTCAAAAATAATGAAAGTCAATTATGTAAAAAGCATAAAAATATGAAGGACACCAGTGGATGCTCGCGGCCAGGTGCGAGCGGCCCTTTTTGCAATAAAACCGTCTTTTTACAAGACACAATAGGTGCGAGCACGTGAGGGATGCGGGCACGACACGACTCTTATCGTGCCCGTATATCGTAAAAGTATAAAAGAAACGTTAGAGGTCACCTCGCGCCGAATCGTTGCACTGAACACTGCACAATGCACATGGCTCGCATTACTCATTACGCTGCGGGCAGCAGTGCAGCGCTCGTGCTGGCCGCTTGTCTCGTGTTCGCGTCTTGCTGCTCGTAAAATAACATCGGAACTCCTTGAATGATTTACCTATTTTAAATCTACAGCATCTATGTATTGAAAATCATTTAACTTTAGTTACTAGAACGTATAACATTGTAAAATTAGTTTATATGTATAACAATATCTTCTAGCAATACTTCTTCAATTGATATTCTAATAAGACAGGTACCTATTTACATAGCATCAGATGGACTTCAAGCATAAAAACTATGCTCTACGCGTGGCTTTTTTTTAGCGAGTACACTGCTCTAATTATTAGAAATATGTTCAGGCGATCTGATCATAATATATTCCAAGTAGTTTGATAAAGCATACTCATTAATTGGGTTTACTCCCGAGTACCCGTTCGTGAGTAACCGTTAGCGATCAACACAAACACTACGCCTGAAAACCGCTGGCAAAAACTTAATAAGCTTTTATACTAGTACTCTAAGGAGAAGAAAACGTAGTACCACTGTTGAGTTGGTAGTATTCAAGTAATCTTGGCATCATTAAAAAAATCTTATCGAAGTTAAGTTGTAACCAGCTCTGCCAGGCAGGGTTTTGCTCCAGCATTAATTAGTCAGCATTAATTAATGTTCGTTGAGCCATTCCCAGCAGTGGGTCTCTGATGGGTTCTTCACGTTCGCTCCATCACGATGCTACTTCGGCAGTCAGACCGCCGCGGCCGGCCCCGCTCGTCCACTTTTTGCTGACTGACTCACGTGTCATTGAGTGCCTGCTACGGCTCAATTTGTCCAACCTTGGGACGTGACAAGTTACATTTTAATTACATCGATAGGTTTTTATTGAACGCACGCAATTCTATTTATTACGAGCGGGCGACGGGTGACTCAAGTTTGCCCTCTGGAGGTGATCGCGGCAGTCATGCGGCCACCGAATGTTCCACACTTCTAGAATCTTCGAAGGCTTACATGTTACTTACTAGCCTTTTATATCTGCTACTCGAGACAGGTATCACAATGATTCTATTATTTCTCATTCTAGGATCTGCATCTAGACTGAGAGGAGTTGCATGTGTTGCGATCTATAAGTTTTTAATAGTTTGTAGAATGTTTTTTGGAAAATTTCATATTTGGTCTTCGTTATCTTACTTGTTTAGGTATTCTTTACTTCTACAGCAGTTTCCGGAACTTCAACATGAACGTTACAAAAGATATATTTTAATTAGGAAAATACTTTTAGAAGACGGTCTACGATCTTTCCTCTGCCCATGATTGTCGGCTTTTATCATTTATTATTCAAATAAATAATGAGTTGTTCACTGGTGGACAATGATATCTTCATAACAATTTTTATCAAGTGGATACCGTCCGGACAACGATAGATTAATATTTAACCAATCTTAACGAATACGAAGTACAAGAACATTAGAAACACAATACGATTGATATGAAGTGCGACGGAAACAGACACGGTTGGTGACAGGTAGTTTCTTTGTCGTGACCGGCTCTATTGACAGCACTGCATTTTCGAAAGCTTTTGGAAGCTATGACAACCTATGGCGCTTGGTAAGTCGCAATCGCAAATCTCTATTCATCCATGAAAAATGTTGAAATCAAATTTCGTTACAGATAAAAGTTTGACATTGAAATCCAGTAAAAAGTGAAGAGCAACGTAAACAAATCAAACAGATCGCGTCGCGTTCCAAAGTAGATTTAAATTTAAAAAGTCCCGCGCAAACTTTGGCTCACGCACTAATCAAAATTCTGTGGAGTGTTGGCTCGGTACCGTTCGCAAAAAACTGTCGTCTTTTTGCAGCACTCTATTAGAACGACAGTGACATAATGGCGGACTGACAGCTGACGTAAATGCACTCTGGCTCGTGTTTCCAAGAAATGCCTTCGTTTGATAAATTCGCATTTTTACATTTTTTAACGCGTGATTTATTTGTTGTCAGTACAGATTTGCTTCTTCGAACTGCTGGAATCTTTCCAATTTAGATTAAGTATGGATCTGTAAAAGAAGGATTAAGGACAGTACAAGTAGGGTTGCCAACCGTACTATATTATATAGTATTGTACTATATTTCCGGGCCGCGTACTATATACTGTTGAAGAAA
>DWKA01001418.1:0-12472 GCA_018249155.1 Panoquina ocola ocola | reverse complement strand
TAATTACAAAATACTTTTGGTCCATTAACCAGCTTGGTAAGGGTCGTTTTATACTGGGATTCTGTACTATAATATGCATCTTAACAAGAGAGTAGAGAGAAAATACAAATAAATTGGTAAAATTAAAGAAAAATATTTAACAGTTTACTTATCAATAAAGAGAAACAGTCGACCGAATTCCAATCGTTCGAACTATTGCCTAACTAGAAAGGTAACGTGAGTGTCGTCGCATGGGAGTTAAAATACGGTCATGATAGCCCAGTGTGTAAGATAGACTTTGTGAAGCATCTATACTTGACCTCAGGGAAAAGATGCCACTAGGTTCGTAGTAATTATCTACAGTAACAAAGATTCCATAAATGTATAGCGTACGTGATATATAAGCAAAATATTCAACATCCCAAAATACTTTCATAACGCCGATAATATAATTATTGAAATAAAAAATAACTCGTTACTTCATACATATTCAAAATTCCATACAGATATGAAAAACGTGTGGCGCATGCAACAGATAATAAATTGATGAATATGCATAGGTAACCATTTTGTAGCACAGCCAATACTCAGTACTCTCTACTTTAAAAATGTTTAAAAAACAATTTGACATTCGAGAATGTTTAATAAATTCGTATACCTATATTAAAATAAAAATTCCTACTTGATGCTCCGAAAATTCTCTGGCGCTTTAATTAAGTTCTATCCCATTTTTGTACTGGTATTGGTAAGGTCAATCATAAGTTATCGATTGCTTTGTCACGGCTAATAGCTGGATAAGCGTTTCCTACTAGAAAATAATCCTATTTTCAAAGGGTGTGTGAAAATTTCGATTCCATTGTCAAATAGGCATAGAAATATTAGAAATCTAATAATTTATCTACTAATACGTTAGATTTGTGGTACTGTTAAGAGTTTAAGCGCGTGACAATTTAAAAGAGATAATATTTAACAAAATATATTAATCAAGATAATATTATTCAAATCCTAAACACTGGAAAGCATATTAGCTCAAAAACAAATCGAGTTAAAGGCAACCTCCCTTTCGTTGTTGGTTAAAAATACGTTCGAATTTTAACTCAATCTTTCAGTTACCAGTAAAAGTAGATAATTCGAAATACTGCTCGAAATAGCGTTACTGTCACTGGAAAATGTAGGTTAACCGAATATAAAGTTGCTATTGGACAAAGAATGCAGTTAGGTCGATCTCTTGGAGGAAATGAAATTTATTAGAGAACGCCGCTATGGCGACACTTTGGCGTTGCCGCAGCGTTTGTTCCAATGGAGCACCCTTCACACACACACGCTTTGAATTAAATAATGAAAATAAGTGATACCGCTTGGCGATCTTCGTATGTTCCTGTACACCAACATAAAAAGTCAAAACGAAGATATGTATGTTTCATTTGATTCAGGTCATAATAAAATGTTATTATTTTTTTTCTAAATTGTTTTGTCGAATTGCGCTAGACAA
This sequence comes from Panoquina ocola ocola, assembly GCA_018249155.1. Taxonomy (NCBI): domain Eukaryota; kingdom Metazoa; phylum Arthropoda; class Insecta; order Lepidoptera; family Hesperiidae; genus Panoquina; species Panoquina ocola. The sequence goes on along the minus strand of DWKA01001418.1, from coordinate 11,001 downwards.
ATAAAATAATACTTGAAATAATTATGATAAGTATTACACGAAAGCAAAGAACCTAATTATTGAGATTATCTACATAGGAGTACGTATTCATAATTCTAACGTAATTATTCAATTCAAATATGTCCACACTGAATTGTCTATTATTCACTATCGAATGACTACTAATTAGTAATTATTACTGGCGTTTCAACTAAATTGTTCGTTGTCATTTGGAATCCATTATTAATAAATTGTACCTCTCCGGTACGGTATAATCATAAGTTATAATATTCGTGAATAATTCGACAGAATTGATTTATAAATTCCAATAACCTAACTGGAATCATTCATAATTAGGTACGTGTCGTTAGTATTCTGTTAGCCCTATCATATTATTACAAAAGTTGCCTAGCCACGCGCAAGAATCGTTAAAATTTATTATTGTATAAACTAGTTACTGAAATGGGGTATGGTAATTACGCTAGAATGTTAGTGAGCTAGAATCTCTTTAAATCCGATACAAGTTAGATTTTTTGAAGTGGGACTTCTTCAGCGGCGACGTCGGGAGTAAATTTTGAGCCGTGATCCAAAGAGTTTTCATACAAAATAAACCACTATTATCTTAAAAAGTCAAAAATTCATGTTTATTTATATTATTATATTATTATGATACTACAATCTTTAGAGGGGTACGAGTAAATTAGGTATAACAAAAGCTTGTAACTTCACTTATTTAGGTAAAACAATACTTTAGGATAAATATATGTACGTTTTCTTGTAATGTATTTCACGTTTCCCAAAGTTCCCAAGGTTCGTCACATTTCGTCATATTTCATTGGGAAACGAATTAGTTAAAAAAGTACTTAGTCTTATTTGCCAAAACCGTTCCGAAGGACTCGTATAACAAAGTAAAATCAAACATTATTCTACTCCGGTATTCACCAGTGTGACCGTACTTGACTTTCTCCGTTTTTTCCTGTTTCCCTCGAGTCACCAGTTTACCTGGCGCGACATAGTAGGTCTAATATATAACATACGACACAATCGGCTAGTGCAATAATAGTACAATACGGCTAGTTAACGTGCCCGAGGCAATGGCGATCGTCCCTCCGCGTCTTATTTACGAGGCGCTCCGTGCCAGCCGCCTCGACAGTTTACGACAATACTCGTGGTTGGCTGAGCTGCCAAAGCAAATATATCTTGTAATAAGACTACAATCAATAATAATAGCTACATAGATTCGACGTTCACGTTCGAAAACGACAGTCGTTTTCGAACTTTACTTTGTGAGTGTTCATGCGGATGTTCGATATGAATAATAATGTTAGATATACAACATAGATAAATCTATTATGTAAAATTTACATAAATATCGAAGTTCAGAACATGTAAAGTTATACTTTGATATTGGTCAAATTGTCTGCCAATTTGAAGGTCAATATTACAATTCAATACGACTCAATCAGCAATCTTATGAAGTTTAAAATGACCTAATTACTCAAATAGTTGAAAATGTAATACTGCCAGGAAATAATATTGCATTTATTTTGTACAACTGTACAAATTCAGGTATCTTTGCGAAAAGTCAAACATTTTCATATTAATTAAAAAAAGCTAAAGATTTGAAATTCTCGGCGGATGCGTTACGATCATATTGATTTAGGTCTTAGGGGATTAGGCTTAGAATTATTTACTCTTTTGTGTCATTCTGTAAACTTTGCTTATTTGCTCGTGCCACCTACAAACTAGAGATGTTCTAATAAGAACGCTAATATAACGGTTTATTTTACTTCTATTCTATAAAAATATTAAGTAATCAAAAGCGAAGGTACTTTTAACCGCATAAATGAAAACAATACCACTCTAGTTAATAGTACAGGTTTTAACCGAACAACTGTGAAACCCACTCAGTTTTTACAACTATATGTAAGCGCTTTGTGACAAACAGAAACCAGGCAACAACCCATCCGTTATTTCCTTTGAAATAGATAGTTGTTGTAACGTAACAAAGCCTACAAACATAATAATTGTAACGGTTTACACGATTTTCCAAATGACGACTACACCATCTCTGTCAAGAGCGAAACGATTGGGAAGATGATTATATTATGAACATAGGTAATTCACAACTACGCAATGGACGTATCACACAGTTTGTACCTTATTTTGTACTTTTTATAGAACGAAATTAAAACAAAGAAAAAGTTATGATTAAATTTTTTGCATTGGCAGCTTAACCTTATTGATGACAGTTAAGAAATAAGCAATGTTGTCTCGTAATTCATGTATGCTGCGCGTACAATTATTTATATAAAAAGACCTTATGTTATTTTAAATAAATATAAAGGAATAATAAAGTTTACTTATTCTTCTTGAGTGAGAAAAATTAATGTTAGGTATATAATATTTTATAATTTATTTTATTTATCAATGCATTCTACATTAATATTACTACAATTAAATCATTTATCTATTATATTAAATAACATTTCAAACAAGCGTGTTTAAGTTGATCCACTCATCCGTAGGCGGGGCGCCGGCTGCAATTTATTGCAAGTGACCTTATGTTACGAAGACGATAGAAGTGGACCGCCGAGTGATAAAATAGCACTCCAATATAATATAAAACAATTCTCTTAGCCGTATCAGACACGCCAACGTGTGCTTGGCGGTTTTTAGTGCTAGTCGTAAAGCCACTGTCTCAGCATGGTGTAAAGCGGTCGGTTTATAAACTACCCACGTTGTAGTTAACATAAGGTGTATAATAGATAGGTATAGTAATCTATACGAAACAATAACAATAGAAGAGTGACATCTATTGTCCCTTTCAGACGCTTGCCACGTTCCGTAACGATGACTATACATAGTTATAGCATATAAATAAAATGATTAATAATATTAATATTGGTCTTTTGAAATTCCGGCATACTTTTACTAGAGGCGACTATCTGTCCTCAGAGGTAGCAAGGCATCTGTGATAAACTTCGAGTGGGAGAAATTACTAAGAATTACCTATTTAATATCATAAAACGCTAACGCCAACAAATTGATCGATTATTCTAAGATTTTAACGAGGAAACACAAATAAACGTTTAATAATATCATGACTTAAATAAGTAAGTATTATTAAAGCACCTAAATGATTGTGACCACTATGTGAAATCATAGTGACATACAATATTTTTTTTCTTATATAAAGGTTAAGTACATAAAAATTACAAAATGTTTTCCAATACTCGTCACATTATACTTTGAAGCAAAACAGAGTAATGAAACGGAAGTAATATCCGTAAATGATGTACAAGGCGAAGCTTTAAAAAACAAGTGATTGGATCCTTCAAGAAAACCCGACAACATCCCTCACTCTCTTTTAAATCTATTTTGAGGGAATAGACAAAAAATCTTTCTAATCCGTTCGTGAGCTTCGTCTTGAACGAACACTGGTAGTATAAATAAAATATGTGTTTTTTTTTCGAACAGGTATAAAAATAAATAGTAATAAATAAAATAATTTAATATATTATTTCTGTATAATAAACGCCCAATCTAAATATTTGATACGTCATGACAAGTACTGATTCTACATTTACTTTATATAGGTACTAACAGTTGATACTCAGGTAGGTATATAATCTGATAGCGAAATCCCCGTATAGCTCGTTCAGATTAGAATCTACGCCATAAACAAAATAATCATAGTAGGTACCTATAACCTATTATTGGGGTCACTTAATTCATTTCGTTAAGGAAACTGCAGCAATGACTAAAATTATCCCAGTTAAGTCTTTGTTATGCATTTAAGAGCAACTTATAATTGTTCAAAAACAAAGTGAAAAGTTTCCACTTGGGTGCCACTTAGTTAGAGATCGAGGAAAGTGTAATTGCAATAGCTTTTCGCTTGATATTGCTGTTGCTCGCTGCTAATGATAAAACGTTTAGTTTTCAACAAATTCAACCTAGAATATTTAAAATTTAAAGTGAATAAAAATGAATCATGAATATTAACTTTTTTTATATAATATTCATGTAGCAGAAAATAATGTCAAAAATGCTACGAATGCAAGAATCCCTTTAATACAAGCAAGAAAAACATACACCTACAGGGGCTACAGGCATGCTGACTTATAACAGTATACCAAATTCTAATTATAACAGAAAACAAAGGAATTAGTTACATGAGTTTTAATTATATTCATCACGATGAGATATTTTATAAATGTAATAGATTAAGATATTTTACAAGTGGGTTGCTTAACACTCGGACTAATTAATGCATTTCTCGGAGTTCAAGTTAATAACCACGGAGAAGCGTCAGATGTTGACGGGAATAATAGCCGCTATGAATTTTAATGTCCTCTCGACGAAAGTCTGAATTGGACATTGGACATCGTAAAAAATTATAATTTTTACTGAGGACGGTATTTCCGACACGAAATGATTCGACAATTCTTGAAAAAGAGATTAGCTTGGAAGAAACTCTATAAATAAACAAAGCTTTAACTCGTACAAATATAACAAATTTACATTTACTTTGTAACAGAAATCTCAAACCACACCTATCTTATGAGTTTTAAAGATGTAGATTGTAGGTATAGTTCGCGCGCGAGTTCATTGCCGAGATTCCTGACGTCACACGTCACCCCGCCGGCTTTAATATAGTGTCATTAAAGCTCAAAATTATTTGTGCTCCCCCCCTTTACTCAGCAATAAGCTCGCGTGCCAATTATACTTATGTTCTTACGTATAATAAACATTATTTGTCATACGAACGGGAAAGCGCTTGAAATAAACAAGGAAGGTTCCACATTTATAAATAAGGATTTAATGGGTAGCAAAACCTTTGACTTGATATTTACGTAAATGAATATGATTGCTCTAGGCAAGCTTCGTTTTTCAATGTATATTGGTTTTTGTTTTCTTGTAACGAAATACACAAATTGTAAAAAACAATTTCTCATTTTCATTAGCTTTGGAACATTGATGAAATAAACATACCAATTTTTCCAGAGGCAAAAATACAGTTACACACCTACTAATTTACGGTAAGAGAAGTTTCCTTGTGTCTTTAGGGTCAGAGGCGCATACAAATGAACGAGTATTTTGAGTGTTCGATTTTGTTTTTTTTTCCTTACCAAGTCAACCAGTAATAGCAGTGACAGCCTAGTGGTTTGAACGTTGGTCTCTCGAATGGGAGGTCGTGCGTTCGAATCCTGTACGCACCACTATTTTTTTATAAGTTATGTGCGTATTACTAGTTAATTATCACTTGTTTCGGTGAAGGAAAAAATTGTGAGGAAACCTGCACACCTGACAGTTCTCCATAATGTTCTCAAAGGTGTTATGAAGTCTGCCAATCTGCACTTGGCCAGCGTGGTGGACTATGGCCCTTTACCCCTCACATTGTGAGAGGAGACCCGAGCCCAGCAGTGGGACGATTGTAATGATGAATTATGAAATGATGAAGTCAACCAGTTACGTTGTCTCTTTTTAACATAATCATGAAATACTGTTAAATGTAAATAGCCGACAATCGAACTAATTAGTCGAAAGTCACTTTCGCCCATGATCAGTACACCAAAAATACCTTCAATACATTGTCGATCGCAAAAAAGGTGACAAAGTCTATAGAATGTACTAGCTGTGTGCTAATTGATAGCAAAACCTTACTCGTCTTTTAAGGCACGTTCTACTTGCGTTCTACGACAAATTGAATTCTTTGGGTTATTCGTCGGGATGAGAATTTTGGGACACTCAAATATGGACACTTCTAAACAAGAATTTAACAATCATAAACGTTTCCTTCATGAATCTAAGCCAACTACAGTACATTTCGCAGACCTGACACATCAATATCTATTTGGCCTGACAATAGTCATCAACAGACATAAAAAAGGTGTTACTCTATTTATTTTATCTTTATCTCTAGACAAGTTTAGTGTCAGTGGGCTGAAAATACTGTTTAACGTCTCGACCACATTATGGGCAAGCGTCATAAAAACCAAGAGCGGTGGCGCAAATTGTACGGAAAAAATCGTTTTGGTTCGATGTTAACTTAATGTTTCGGTCAATGTTCGCTTTTATTCCAGCTAACCGAAGAAAGTGTTTTAGTGATTGCGGACATTTGGCGTTAGGATACGAAAGTTTAGAAGGGGATATAACAGAACTGCCACGGACAAATAAAGAAAGAACAGCAATATTTTTCTTTATAAGGATATCCAATATTATTTTATGACATTATGACCACTAGAATTGTTTTTCTCTTTGTTAAATACACAAAATTTATATATTGGCCTAGTGGTTCGAAGTTATTCTTCTAGCGGAGATATTTTTGCTCGATTTTTGTATGTACGTAACGTAGCTAATGAGCCTAAAACAGATGAGTTTCGTGTAAATATTCCAGGATTCCGTCAATTTTTTTAAGTTCTTAGATTTTATTACAAAGTTATTATTTATAATTGAACGAAATAAACCCGTGTTCAAAATGGGTGCAAATATTTTCAATAAAACACCCGTTCACTTTTTACACAAGAAACGAGAATTTAAATTCTATAACAGGATACGTACAGCTCTATAAATACGTAAAAGACAATAGAAGTTACGACGTATACCCACCAACCGACCGTCAGAGTCTCAGGTGCATTGTTGCACTATAAATGTAATGAAATGCTTCCCACGTTGATACCGACTCCATGTTTCTCAAACTTCAAAGCAAATGCCGAGCGAAGGCTTAACGTTCATGCCGTAGAATGTTTTATTAGGTGCATCTTGAGTACTTAACTAATCTGTATATATTAGTTTTTACTATACATTTAAGGGTTACACACTAACAATAAATATACCTACATATACCGCGAAGTTTGAGGTAGACCATGTGAAGTATGAAGCATTGATTAATAGGTCAGATTTAATTTTAATATGACACACTTATTATCACATAATGAATTTAATTACAAAAAATATGTTATAACCTGTTTATGGTTATGTTCTAACTGTACACTATTAATATTAGGACATACCTATAACATACATATCGATGATATTAGGTAGGTATATAGCTGGCGCTGAATTCAATAGGTACATGTAGCGTGCAGCGGTTAATCACAGGACATTATTGCTTATTGCTACGCGCCCCCGCCTCTTTTGAATCTGGAAAGTATCCTACGACGGCCAACCTATTTACCAATATGCACTTAGTTATTTGTTGTGTATGGCTGGATGACACACATGATAATTTATTTTATAGTCACTTAAATAAGTTTATATCACATGTTTCACGTACTAATTTGTCGAATTCTGCCACAATACAATGCAGGTATGTACTTTTACAAAACTCGACCTATAACTTCAGTTGTATTAAACATTGTCCACGTCAAAATCGAACGCATGCCTTGCATTCTCATAAATCAAACCGGCCACATTGGATAAATGGATAGACTCGTATCCAACGACTTGTAATCTAAGCGATCAATTTTGTTTCAATATCCAGTAATCCGAAATTGAACCGCCTCAAACCAGTTAAGGAAAAGCCTAAAATATTGCACAGTATACTAAATTATATGAAGCCACGTTAAATAACCACATTTTAATGCAATTTTTGACACAAAACATACACTTTCATAATTTCTCGTGGCTTTTCCGTTCAAGTTATTCTTAACAATTTCATATCTGAAGATGGAGAAAAAGCATTTTATAAAAGTATTTCTGAAGAATAAAACGGAGGGTATTATTTCAGCTACTTAAACATTTTATACAGTTCCAGTAGGTTTCGTGTACTGAAATATTTAAACTGAAATACTAAACTATTTTGTTTTGTCTCAAACTTTCAATTTAATAATGTCGTCTGTATAAAAAGAGACATCTATTGTAACTATATGACATCAAAAAGAATGTAATGTAATTTGTTACGAGCAATGATAAAATCAAGCCCCTAATATTCTATGTTTGTCTTTTTGTCTGTCTCTTAAATAAACGCAGTAAACACAGCACTCCACTGAATACTTTTCAATTAATCTCCTAGCTTTGTACGAACTTTGACGCTCCCAAATGCTTCACGATTAAGGGTCCTTAACTAAACATAGATTTACTAACTAAACTCATAGAAGCTCCAAAATCAAATGCATAGTTTCGCTTTGAATGTTTAATTTACAAGAATGGTTATCATTTATTCAAACCTTATATCGTATTCTACATACATAACGTCTGTACCAAGTAACAGTTCCTACGCATCACTAAGTAGAAGTCAGAAATGGTCGCTATTTTTATTGCAATTTTTTAAAATAAAATTTATTATTAACGTTGATTCCGGCATGAATAAAATGTATTTACAGTATATAATACTCTCTCGTAATAACGCTTGCATATTCCCTCCTATGAGATTACCGATCGGTCGTAGCAGGTGTGCTGTGATTGCTACGCCGCTTCTACGGGCGATTCGATTGCGTCGACTCTACGATGGCAATCATTTGAATGAGTTATAAGAACAGTTCGGCCGATTCATTTTCTTTGATTTTGAAATAAATTTTATAGGAAAACAAAGCGTTTTATATTAAAAAAAAGAATGTCATTTTTTACGGAATATCAAAGGAGCTGATAGTGCCACCATCCTCTGTCGCTCATAGACAATGGAATGTCTATAACACAGTCCGTTAGTTACTTAGTAAGTCCCGTTAGTTAGGTGTTAATATGAATATTAGTTCTTGTTATTTGTTATTAAGGTGACTGTGGACGTTAGTAGGACTGTTAGTGTACGTTAATCCTATTATTAAGTATTAGTAATGTTCCAGTTAGTGATGGGTAGTAATTGTTCCATTCGAAGTATGTCACAGATGCGTTGACACTGAGGACAAATAGTCGCCTCCATAAATATGCTGGATTCCTAAAACACCCTTCACAGCAGAATTTGATGGGTGGTGCTTCCCCGAGAGAACCTTATTGACGCTACCAAGAATACCAGTTGAATCTAGTAAATCCATCATTGGAACGATTACTGGATGCCACATGCAATAAAGATTATGTATACTACAATATTACAAAGCGAAATTCAAAACCAGTCGCGCACATAAAGCAAGTGACTAGAGTCGCAGGTAACACAATAGTTCCACAGACTGTAGCAGTAATTGATTGACTACGTAATCTACATACGCTAAGCTTACAAGACGTTTTAGCTTAACAGGATATATCCAAAATTGGGTCTTCGCTATATGTATGTCTTAGAGCATGCACGAACATCGAACATCGAACATGAGAATAATACAATAAATGTACAAAAGCGGATATACCTAACTACGAGTATACATAATACGACAAAAATATCGTTATACTTTTTACTTCTTTTTTAACAATTAACAATTATTTAACTTTAACACTTCTCCTGCTTCTGAATACGACTTTAAATTTTCTACGTGAAAACTAATGACAACAAAAACTGGACATACGGTTCAGTGCTGTAGTTTCGAATTAATCCCCTACATCCAAAATCTAATTATACTATGATAAACGAAAACAGTCACACATCGCGTGTGGGGGAGGAAAAAGCATCGCTATTTTTAAGTTATTTTTCAGGCTATCGAGACTATTAGTATAACTTTTAACTCGGAGAAGCCACGATGTTCGTTTTAGTTAATCGATAGCTGTCGTAACAATCTATCTATTGTATATAATACATTTTGATTGAAGTAGTGAGAGTGAACATAAGGTGCTAGAATAAAAAGTAGTAGTACACATTTGTCGTAGCTAAATATGTACATAAATAAAAATCTGATTCACGTACAGCACACGGTGTGACCATGACATAGTCACACCCAATTTTTTATCAGAACTTTGACATTCCGTATGAAGCTGTAAAATTTGCTAGGTTCGTCAGTACACCGATACAGAATTGGCAAAGTAAACGAACGAAACATAGACTTTAACAGTAAACCGGCAATAACCACTTATCATTTCATAGAATTTTAAGCAGCTCGATTCTAAATAAATACTAGAACACGTTGAAATTCATCGAACAGTTGCAACAAAGCCCTTGGGTGCCTTGCGGGAGCAATCATGTGCCTGGCTGCATTACCGATGGGGCAAGCACGGCTGCCGGCCTTTGTGTACTCATTCGAATGCCGTTCGTATCATCGCGCCACCAGCCGCTGCGATAGGCCAATAGCACGAACAACAGTCCATATTAAACCCCCAAATTGCACTTTAATTTATTCGGAACGTGTCTCGGCAACAGAATCGCAATAACTGGCAAAACAATACCATCATTTATTAAAGATCGTTTGATTGCGCTAACATTATTAGCCATTCTTATGCCTATCGTCGTTTAGGTGCCATTTGAGGTCGTTTATGATAATGGTTAAATATAATATTATTACAGAAAAAATATAAGTAAAGTCTAAAGTATTACAATAAATTCATATTACATTGGAACATTGTGCACATAACATACATTATAATGTACTACATTGGAACAAAGAATTTAAATTTTACTACAAAATCTGAATTAAAGTTAAATGATTCAGGGAAAATGTAAGCAAAACTTAAACGTAACTTCAATCAACGCTATCAATCGTCGGTAGTTAGTGACAAGACAGCCATTAGCAAGAAATCGTGGAATACAGTGTAGTCGGGTTAGTTTAAAACGGTTGTAAATTTACTTCCTACCGAATATACCGTTAACCACAGCTACCAAATACTTACAAAATTCCCGTGAACCAAATTGGATTTCTGGCAAAGTTTGTTTTACTTTCCACTATGGGGTAGATACGTCTGACTGAACTAACGGGAAATAAAAATAAACATTTTTTTTTTCTTAATAAATAATATTAATTAGAATGCAAATAATCATAAGTTTAATATTATTGTATAATTTGTATATAAGAAAACTAGCCTTTGCTCGCGGCTTCGCTCGCGTTAAAAGTATTAACTTTCATCACCTATTTTATCCCCTTGCGGGTGCAATTGATCAAAATCCTTTCTTAGCGGATGCCTACGTCATAACATCTACCTGCATGCCAAATTTCAGCCCGATCCGTC
>DWKA01001417.1:0-12481 GCA_018249155.1 Panoquina ocola ocola | reverse complement strand
CTAGTATAGTCATCTACAAATAACTTGGCAAGAGTCTGAAAGAGACATTAGGTGCGCAGAAACATATTGCTCTGCTTTTTTTTCTGCGCATCTGACTGTCTCTTTCAGACTCTTGCCAAGTTACTTTCCCATGACAGTAAAGTAATTTTGCTGCGATGTTCTGAACACAAGAAACCGCAAATGTTGGGTTCTTCCACCAGAGTTGAGGGAATTAAATAAAAGCTACTGATGTCTGAATATAAATGTTAAAACCCTAATCCATGTTACTTAGAATGCACTGCATACAACTCTGGGGCTTTACTACTAACTCCTTTGACCTACTACTGAAGCACTGAGAACGCAGTTAATGTAAGAAATACATTTACAAAAGTCGATGTTACTGAGAAACTCACTAACCCCTCCACCAATCCGCAGTGGAGAACCAACCCTCCTCAGTTTACGAGGCTCAGTAGTGGGCCATCAAAGGGTTGACGCCACTGAGAAACTCAATGAAATCATCACCAATTTAAACTGTTTTAAGCATCATGTCACAATGATTAAAATAGAGTTATACATAAATGTCTTTGTAGAATGTACTAGGTCGAGGCCGTGCGTCGTTCGTCGAACTAGATCCCAAGGCATTCTAATTTATGCCGAAACTACCTAGTTCATTTAAGACTCTCGTTTAAGATAAAACAACTAAGTTAAAGTACTATAATAATATTAATTCAATCACTTGTATCAGACGAGTTTTTGCTATTAATTTGTTGCAAATTATTAACATACTTGAGCTATAATAAAAATGTGTAGGTGCTTCAAATTCTAATAACACTCTTTATAATACAAATTCCATGTAAGTGTGTTGTTAACCTTTAAAGTGTCCTCTTCTCTTGAGTACCTATATAATAATACCCTAACGCGTATACATACTAATACATAGTAAGAGATCATTTATTATTACAAAATTACATTACCATCTGAACTAAAGCAAATATGTCACACTAGTGGCCAGCCCTCGCTTCGCTTCGGGAGTAAAATCTCCTATTCATCTTAGCGTGATGTAATATGGCCTATAGCCTTCCTCGATAAATGGGCTATCTAACACTGAAAGAATTTTTCAAATCGGACCAGTTCCTGAGATTAGCGCGTTCAATCAAACAAACAAACTCTTCAGCTTTATAATATTAGTATAGATCTGTGTAGGGTGACTACTATTTATATTCAACACATATGAATGTATTGTACCTATTGATTTTATGTTGTGTAGCTATAAGTATGAGTATAATACTCATCATAACTCTTATACGGGTCATCCACGCTTCGTTGTTTTCACGTCCTGTATATTTGTTTCCTGAATTGAACACATTAATCACCGATTTCGAAGCACTTTTCCATCACACTTGAATTTTATGAATTTCACAACCAGCTGCACGTTCGCTTTATTGAAAATTAATTTTATTTTTTTACGTCGTTCCCTGTTGACATTGTTATGGTAAGTAAGTACTTACTCGTAGTTATCCATTTCTATAGACGATAATGTCTCAAAAGTAATTCAATAAAGTTCTATTTAATAAAGAAGATTTTCCTAATGGTTATATTGTTTTAAGAAAAGTAACATAAAAGTTTATACGAAAATGCAGAAAACAATTAGAAAAAAACAAAGAGTGTCACAAAGCCCTCCCAGTCTCGTACATCATTTGTTTCCATACAATGTTCTCTCAAATTGTGATCCATCACAGGGTTTGAATAGCTGAATAGTTGGTTGACTTATGTATTACAACCATTCTTGTGAGATCCCTGATAGCTCCTTTAAAACATCTACAAGAAATGATTGATGTAAAGCAAGACGGAGGACGTCAGAGAGGGAGGGTGTCAGACTAGTTTGGCGGGTGGTACTATTGTTGAGCCGTCGAATTTGAGTGCGAATTGTCATAGACAGCGGCGTGGAGCGATTTTATCAATTGCTTATTATTCGAGCTTACACAAGTGAAAGATGATTTACAGTGTCTCGATTGGGTGCCTGAGACGTACCTACGTCGTAAGGGGATGAAAAAGTTAACGGGGTTTCTATTGCTTCTGAAATACAAATTGAGAGGTACTATCTAATTTTATTGTGATGGGCTGTATTTTGGTATATTGCGATGTAAAAGTGGATAAGAATAATTTAATGATAGAAAATTCTCGCTTTGCCTCGAGAAAAATATAGTATACCTACCTTCCTAAAAATAATGTTTGAAAATAACTATTTATCTTTTTCATTTTTTTTACGAAACATGCCTTTTTTTGACTTATCTACCAATAGATATAATATGGTGTCGTGGATTTTTTTTAGATCTACGTATGTAGGTAGTAGGTATAATAGGTATGACGCCAGCGCATCAGAAAAAACCGACGCAGCGATGCTTTTCGTCCGATTTTATTTGCTTCCCGCAAGTATGAAATATTTTCCCGCAGTAAAAAGTAGCCTATATCCTTTCTCAGTGTCCTATTGTACCTATATTCATGATTTTTTTTCTCAAAATCGGTTTAGTAGTTTAAGCGCGAAAACGTAACAGGCTGACAGTAACGACTAGGCTAAAACCGGTAAAAATTCTTTACTTACTTCGTTATAAAAGTATTTCACTAAGCACTTAAATAGTTCCCAACCATAACAAGTGCCTATATTAAATACCCCGTGCGGTATTTTCATAAAACAATATTTTCGTTCGCATGGCGTTTGACTGAGCAGAACAGTAGCAGATATCGACTCGCCTATTGTTGGAGGTGACATCTAAAAGCATTGTGCCAAGCAGTACAATCGCGCCATTACCGTTTCCATTGTGACAATGTTAACATATCGTTATCTTGATCAAGCGCCATCTATTGTCCGGTGGCAGCGACTTTTCACAATTTCTATTTCTTTTCATAGAGGGTTAGAGAAAGCTTACCCTCAGCGCTAACAATCAAGTCTCGTTGCATGAATGTTGAGTCGAATTCATAATAGTAAGCGTGAATAAAGATTTTAGTGGGTAGGTGCTAGGTACCTATAATTCACAATCAGGTTTCTTATAGTTATGAAAGTTGATCAAACATTTTGTAAAGATAAAGAAATTAGTAGACACGTTTGATAGAAAGCAACCGAGTGTTGGCTTGGTTTAAAAAAACAAGCTCGTTTTGTGTAACATATTTTTAATACTAAAATGCATACTGAATATAATATTATGAAATAAAAAATAGGAGCCTAATTTATTTCATATTTTTACGTAATTAATAAAGAAATAAAAAGAAAACGCTCACACACTTATTACCGTAACCCGCACCAAGATACCATGTGTTGCGGGTGGCATGGACAACATATGTAACACATCACTAATACCCATGACCCGCGAACAAACATTCATCTGTCACATAAATACTTGCCCCTACCAGGAACCGAACTCGGGAATCCGGGGTCGCTTGCTTCACAAAGCAGAGTCACTATCAACTCGACTAAGCCACGGGGTCGTCAAATTATTGTGAAGTCAGTTTTTTTTATTATGTAGGTATACCTTATTATCGCGACGAAAAGTAAATAAGCTAATGCTTATTTTTCCATAAAGGCAACATTACGTAAATACCATGAAAATCGCGAATAAAGCGAATGGTAATGTTTTGTAAATGACAACAATACGAGCTGATTTTTGTACAGTTTCGTGGCCTTCGGTCATGATAATTTTCAATTTCCACGTATTGTATTCTGAACCATTTTATTATCACAATACAAATAATATTTAACGGCAACATTTAACTGTATTTGACGTATTCTGTTTGAAATAAATTTTCGGTTAGTAACTACCTACCTGCTTTTCTGGTTTCATCTTATCAATTCAGTTTCTTATTTAATCAAAGATTTCCTGTAGTCTTTGATTTAAATAAAAATATTACAGGTATTTTCTATTGGGTTACATTACATTTCATTGAATAAGTGCTCATTCGCACGAGCGTTTTTTCAACGTCCGCTAAAAAACGTTGAAATAGAACCATAATGGTATATTATATTTTGCGTCCAACGCTGAGCGCTGAAAATGCAACACAGCTCGATTAAAAACGTCGCGTTTTAAAAGCGCTATCGTGTGAACGTTAACATGAAATGCCATATTATTATTATGTTCTATTTCAACGCTTTTTTAACGGACGTTGAAAAAACGCTCGTGCAAATGGACACTAGGAAAAGGAAAATGTTTTATAAATAGGTAGGTAGGTATAAGTGCGTATTTTTTAATAAAGTTATGATAAAGTATTTCATTAATTATGTTATGACATGCCACTAATACAAGACGAAGAACCTAGCACGGATCAATTTCATGACGCCCCTTTCCTTACCAATAGAGTTACATTTAGTTTCAATATTTCCTTTACCATTTTTGCTCCTCTAACTTAGAGACAAACATAAATAACATTTCAAAGGCAAACCAAGTATACATAGATAAGTATAACAACATTGTAGCTTTTAGTTAACAAACAAAACATCAAACATATCAATTCAAATGCAGTAATTAGCCGCAAGTGTGACATTTATTAGGTGCTAAATCTTACATAATTAAGGCGCAAATGATTGTTCGATGCAGTAAGTACTTACCAACGTACATAATCGTATATGACGCCGTGACATTGCTGAGGTGAGCGCGCTGACCAGCGGGCATTGTTCCGAGACCATCACAATGACTGGTTAATGAGATCAGATCCATCCTTACACTGGACAAAGGCTCCGCCCCCACCCGTCCCCTTTATTTTATTAATTAATTCATTACAATAGAACCGAACCTGCGCGGGCACTATCCATTGTTTACGTCGGATAGTGACTTGCCAACATAGATAAAACGGGTTTGATAATGTTATAAAATTTTTTAAGTAGGCAATAAATCGTTGTTGTATTAATTTAATTGATTTTAAGTAATGTGGTTTGATTGGTGAAAAATAAGCTTTTTAGCGGATACAGCGGCTTTGTAGAGCTTGTGTTAGTTCTTAGTTTTGATAGATCGAAGTGTCCATTTTCTTGTCAAATGAATGTTGATGGTTCGGAATTGTAATAAAAATGAAATAGTACTAGGTATAACTATTTAAAAATGTAAAAGGTAAAATGACGTAGTTAGGAAGTTAACGAGTCGCAGTTACAACTACGGAACTCTACATTGCTTGTAGCCTGAGTGTGGCCTAACAGACTCTTGACTTTAGTTTATTAGTTGTTTTTAGTATCATAAAAAAATGGGGAATATCTACCTAAAATAATAAAATTTACTTTCCTTATATGAAATGTATTTATTTAACAACTCTAGATAACCCGCGTATAATAAAATTTATTTATCTTCCGACGAAAAAAATCACATCTTCACAACAAGTCCTTATACGTCGTATATGTTTTATAATAAACAACAGATGAGTGCCCAGCTGTGGGTGCAGAGTCCCTGATACGTCGCAATGTCGCAGTGCAATTTCGCCATTGTTTTTGAAGTACAATGAAATGGGCCCCGGCTAAAATAGAAGTAGTCCCGAGTTAGCATATGAATAAAATGGACAAAGGAGTCCCACTGCGCAACGAATCTTATTAATCACCAAAGTATAGGGTTGCTCTGAATGGAACTATCATACTCTGTGATCTAATTATAATAGCAATTTATCATATTATTGCAATAAAAAAGTCATTTAGGTACTGTTAGTTGTCTTTGTGTTGATACCGGATTGATATTTATACAGAGAGCAAGCCGCGCTCGTTTTCGGAAATCTACAACGGTAGGTACTTAGTGGGTAAGAACGGAAAATCATGAAGTACAGCAATGTTTTTTTTTAAATATAAACTCTACCTTATTTTTGTCACGACGTAATCGCATTGGATGTAATTTTCTCAAAGCACAACGCTTAAGGCGATTTCGCTTTACGTTGCAACAAAAGACTGCGTCCAGCGATACGTGGTTAAAACTGTGCTGGTTTTAGCGACATCTAGCATTTATCTTGCAACTTAAAAATTACGCTTGTAGCGAATACAAGCTTCTAGCGGGGCGTCTGATCCAACCAAAGAGTTCAGGATTGTTTAATGTTAGTATCATTCAACTTATAAGTTGTAACTAAGTATCGTGTAGATAAGTCTTTATTTGATAAATAATTTTAAAATCATATTAGTATTAAAAACACAATTTTCCAATATCCTAAAAGCTAAATCCACAAGCTGTTTACCGCAACACCAAAGTCCAGACGCAGTTTCTGTTTAAAAGTGAATAAAAATAAAAATTTAAATTTATTACTTTCCTATTTATGGAGCTGCGGTTTGTGGTCACGAAATTTTTTGCAATGTTGGCAAACCTTAACTTGAAGAAGCTGAGGAAATTAAAAATACACACAACCGTGTTTTTTTTTAAATACTTTTACCGAAGTGTAATTTTAATAAAAGTGTATACAACTTTAAAATAATATTTCTTGTGTATATTGTCATATTTATGGCATAGTTACATTAGTGTGAATTTAATGTTTATACTTTATTTCTTGACCTTTTTATTTATATATTATGCTGATATGCTAGGACGAGGGTGACCACTAACTTTCCTGTGCCATATGTATTCGTTTGTAGTTGTTTTATTTCTAAAACCTTATAAGAGGTTTAGCTACATGAAATTGGACTTCTTTTCATACAATAGCCGACAAAAGAGGAGACAAGACACCTGATGATAATTGTTAATCTTTGCAATGAACCGTAATAAGAATAGTTGTTTTTGTTATGTTATTTTAAAAATAGAAATGTAGATTAGTTTTTAATTAATGTTTAAAAATGTAAAGGATTTCGATTCGAGATTTATATAGTTAAATGAAATGTCCTCTTTAATGACGGACTTAATACGGTAATATGCATCTTTTTCACCCATACTCATACGTAGTTGCATAACGCACCAGAGATAGAAGATTTTAACTTTTACGGTAGCCAGTCTTCTATGCATACATTTTTTCTTTGAAAGTATGTAAGTTTTTCTAGTTAGCTTTATCGGCGGGCTGTCTCCGGGGCGTCTGACCAATTCGTTTGAGCAAAGTTCATTCGTCTCGGAAACGAATATGACCTAGTGCGTCAGAGCATAGAGCATGCGACAAAGTCGGCACTGCAAGGCCATCGCAACATGTCAAGTTCGTCAGTGGCACCGCGTACATATTTCGCTAAAGCGCTACAGTAACAATAATGGCTCAGTCCCCATTGTTTGGGCCCGTGGCACATTACGCTTTTGTCTCTGCCCTCTGCCATTCCTCACAATGCGGCCAGGAAACAAGTGAGCCTTTATTTCGCCTCTTTTTGTCTCGGAGTATCGCTGCTTATTGTCTTCATTCGATTGTTCGGAGCTCTTCAGAGGGCACATTGTTGTGGAGTCCGTTGTTAGTGCAGAGCTTGCGGATGTGCAATGTTCTAAGTGTCGTTTGAATTTTAATACGGGCGATACAAAGTGCAGATACAAGTGTTTGTTGTTCTCGACTCTCGCGGGATCTCTTCTCTATGGCGAAACTATTTTGTTAGTTACTAACTACTTGGTTCTCTTTATTATGACTATTTTATATTTTTAAACCGAGTTCTTTTACTGTCTCTGCTAATTTTCTATTTAAATATTTGAGGATCACGTAACTACTTTGCGAACATATTTATTTCATAAACTACCTTGGGATATTATTGTCTTATTATTAGCTTAGAAATATTTTTGAACATTTATTTACAGTTTAATATATTCGAAATTTATTTATAGTGAACGATACTGTATTTTGAACCAACATTGTTTAGATATGCCCTCTTTATTATTCGTGTACCTACGTCAACTGTACTTTCCGTAACCTTTTATACGATTTCGGTTTACGACATTCGAAATTCCTGTTACGACTGCGTTATAACAAGTTACCTAAATAATATTAGCTCAGATTACGAAATTTTTAATAAAGTAAGTACTACTCTATCAAAATAACTACATCTATAATATTTTACCTATATATAACCCTTCTATTTTCTAAAACCATTATCTAATCACCTGTTCATAAACAGATTTTATAAAAACTGGATTTAGCTGTAAGATGGTATCCTCGTATCCTCCTACGACTAAAATTTACTTTCACAATATCAGCGGACCAAGAGTCGACGCAAAGTCAGCTTTTCTTTTGTTTTATCGAGTTCATTTAGAACCCTAAAATAACGACTGATGAATCCGTAACAATGTTGGCTACGACTTTTTTAGCAACTAGAGTACTGGGTTCGATTTCTTAAGGGACGGTTTTTTATCAGGCAGATATAATATGTAAGTTTGCTCTTCACTGGTATTGGTTTACGTCCATCTCATCCTCGAGGCAGGGAATGCTGGGACGAATATACTCGTATGTATGTAAGTTTAAATCACTTTTCACTACATAATATAAAACAAAGTCGCTTTCTCTATCCCTTTGTACGCTTAAATCTTTAAAACTACACAACGGATTATGATGCGGTTTTTTAATAGACAGAGTGATTGAAGAGAAAGTTTTATATGTATAATAACATCCATTAAATAATGGAGAAATATTAGTACCAGCATTGCACCCGTGTGAAACCGGGGCGGGTCGCTAGTTATTTATAAAAATTAAAAAGTTCAATATCGAATTGTTTTGATGAAGCAAAATGTATTTGTTAATTTACTTATATTTCTTAACCCGTTTGGACTAGTTGCCCTCATTACCCATTTCCTAGCGTGGAGCGTTGACCGTGCACCGATATCAGAGCTCGTATCTGCGAATGAGGCAGGCAGCATCACCGGGTTGTTAGCGGTTCTATTGTACTATTGGCTTTGTTCAGGCACGCCCCGTTTTTCTTTTTCGCTCCTGATGCAATGTGATGTAGCTGAACTAAGGGCTACAAGAGCCTTCTTATGCCATTATGTTCTTGGTTAACATTTTATTAATTTATTTTTTATCGGTTGTTACATTGTAAAGATTGTACATGTTTTAACATGACCTTAACTTAGCTTAACAGAACCTACTATCCATACTAATATTATAAATGTGAAAGTGTGTTTGTTTGTTACTCTTTCATGTCACAAAATAACTATTTTATGGTATGGTTTATGTGTGTGAGGATAGTAAGGAGGGTAGAAAGTGACGTAGGCTACTTTGTATTGCGGTGTAGAATCACACGCGGGCGGAGCCGTGGACGTAAACTAGTAAAGTAATAAAGCGATGATCGAAAGAAGTGATGTAGGTAAATACCTGTTTGAAATTTAATTGTGTTTGTTTCCTACGCAAATCGGGAAACAATTAAATTAGTTTGGATGGCCAAAAAGCTAACAGTTTGTGTAATATCGGTACTCCCACCGGCGTTCGGCGTTTTCCCAATGTTGTCAGAGCGGGGCGATCGTAATGCGAATACGTCACGGGTGCGTAACGATGACGTCGTGGATTTGTAACCAATACGCAACGTTTGCGATGTCTATTCTACTAAGCTCGGCGTGGATGGGAAAATAAAACAATGTTTCAAAAATGATTTTAATTCCTGAAGTTTAAAATAAATACATTTTATAGAGTTCTTTCAATGTACCGAGTTTAGTCCCGAGTATGTCGATTATATTTGGGGAGTCTACCGATTTTGCATTTACAACAACATCAAATATAAAATCTAATACGATATAATATCTGCCATACCTAAATCTATTTTTTAATGCCGTAGTTACACCGGACGATTACTCATTAACGTAGCTCTCCCCCCCAGAATAACGAGAAAAAGTTGTAAAACAGAAAACAAAATTCAATTTTAAAGATATAAAATTATACATACTTCCCAACTGTCATAATTTTACTATAATATATTTTTTATTGTCTCTGGCCCATGCTCATGGACAGTACCTGCAAGAAACTCGGCAGCATCCCTCTCTCGGCCGCGGTTTTGTTCAGACACGTGCCGTGTTCTTACGCTGAAGTACGTGATAAAGCTCAAACATATTATGTACAAAGGCTAATACTCTCTAAACTCTCGCTAAAATGTGACTTATCCTGTAATAGCCTCACATTTTGTACAACCTTGGTGATGATTCATGATGATGAACCTTGGTATGTGATTTATCGTTAAAGAATAATACAATGAGGTAAGATCTTAAAAAAACGAAAAATATACGGCGTTATTGTTGTGTTGTCTAAAGCAAAAGAAATAGTGACTATTCGTTCATTGTTAAGAAGTTCCCTCTACTGAAGATTATGTTAAATTTCAACTCCTTAGGATAAGATGAACTAGTTTTAATTCAGCTTGTGAGATTCACAAACAATGCAAATTAAATAAAAATAACAACTGAGTATTATATTTCCCGAAATGTAGTAAAATTGCATACGTATACGATTTCAGCTCTTTTAATATAAGAGGAAGATAAATGTTCGACCGTATGAATTGTTCGAGATCTGCCGGCAGCGAGAGCTCTTTACAAAATCGCCCCACACGGTGTCCCTTTCCACGAACGCTATTCACATTTCCCGCGTTTTCCATACACAATATTGCGACTTTGTGAGGCTGCACGCTCCTCAAGTCTCCAAATAGTCCATTGACGAGCGCCGAGCAAACTCGCTATAGCGAATTAACACTATTCATGAGAAGTTTTCAAAGAGGACTACTCTCATACAATTTGGTGGCATTCATAAAGATTCACTCCTTAGCTAGTCCGATGAATAGCTTTATGGAAAATATTATATATTTTAACCGTAGCGCGTGATTTCAATGTCCTATTTAACTCAGTGTAATAATTGGAAATACGTTTAAAAGATTCCTTTGAATCACGTCAACGTCGTCAACTGATGGCATGAAGGAAGTATTTGATGGTCCGGTAAAGTCGTTCGTAAGGTTACTACTGAACATGATGTTTTGTGACAAACTTTCGCCACCAAATTACTGCGTCATTAGCTAACCCTCGACTAGATGAGGCGAGGAACAATTACTGCGGCGACAATACTGAGCTCGCATTGTAAGGCTATCGTTCTAGAAACAGTTGTTCCAGGCGCCACTGAAAGAACACTCGCCGGAGCGGGCGTGGAACAAAAGATGGCCCAATTGTGTTACCAGCCAGCCTTTTTGTACTTTTTTACCGCCAAATACTAAAGAGTAGGCACAATAGAAATTCAAATTATAGCAGTTCGCCGTGATTCAAATCCATACAATTAAAAAATACCTGGAGAACTGTTTCTCTTTTATTAAGGAAAAATAAACTTTGCGTGTAGCAACTGAGAAAACCAAAAGTTGAATTGTCGAGCAACAGTCTATTTCTTTTGCTTTTTCAATAGCGTATTGTTGAAAATATAACTTTTTTCCTCAGAAACTGGTAAAGTTATTTACTCCTTTCAATTACCGATATGAATATAAACTTTACACAATATAGGCAAATTAATGAAAAGCTCTACAAAGTATTAACAATAAGGTTGTAACTGTTAGGAATAACTCAAGTTATCGATAAAATATATCTACAGTACTTTATCGCAGGGGATACTTACCTACCTATAGCAGTGGTTTGTCATTAATTGTAAGACATTTTCAGGGCCTGTAGACAACTGTCCCAAACGCCTGTAGAATAGAATACTAAATGTATGGGAATGACATACGCTTACGCATACATTTAGCGTTCTATTCTACTAACGTTTCGGACAATTGTCTAAGAGGGCAGGTGTCAATCTCATAACAAATGCAGTGATAACTAAAGGCCTCAATAATGAATCTTTATCAGTAACATCGTAATCTAGTATTCATCAAGTCGTATTAACCGAATAATAAGCACGCCTAATTTTATTGTTATAGGTTCTATGCCAAAACTCAAAGGCGTATCAAACATATAAATCGTTACGAAAGCCTTACTGATGTTTTTCCACACACGCTTACACGAATATAATTTCATGTGCCAATCGCTCCACCAGTCTCGACTTTTGTTTAATTAAATCAGCGTTGATTGGATAAAGTTCTTGTCACAGCCGATAAGTGTTCGGGACAGCATATCCAAGTGGTATCGAGAACCTTTATTGCGTGGAGTGTTCAATGCAGCCTGGAAAAAATCAAGTGTTTGTGCACCGCGTCAATAATAGGTACATTTTTACAGACAAATTGGCACTATGTGTGGCATTGTGGTGCATCCACACTGCAGTTACTTTTTGTGGAGCAACGTTTACAAGTGTTAGTGGGCAACATCCGACAGCAAAAAGTTATTTGTTGTTAGTACCTACCTAGGTATATGTTGTGCTCGATAAAGTTGTATCAACATGTGCTATCTATTGGTAGGTGGATACTATTTATTACTTTATGTTATTGGCGATTTGGATGCAATTATACAGCAAATAATAAAAAGCAGCTACAAAAATTTAAGAATACCCAATCTAGGTACTCGTGTTGTTCCACAAAAAGTAAGTGCGGTGTGGATGCACCATGAAGGCGCTGTCCTATTGCCATCGCTCGTACGATGGTGCGATGATGCGATGACACTTGCACTTGACAGCGCCTTTTCATAACAACGCATGACATAATCGTACGACGCGTACG
>DWKA01001416.1:0-12483 GCA_018249155.1 Panoquina ocola ocola | reverse complement strand
GGTAGCGGAGATGTGCGAGACGAGATGTTTTTCAGCTCAGGTGAATCCACCGAAGCTGTGCGAAGCGGAGATGTGTGAATAGCGAAATTGGATTGGTTGTTTAAAAAACATCTCTCCGCTCGGCACATCTTCGCTTCGGTGGAGTTTGGGCCTAATACCTAGTAAGTTCTTTTGTCTGAAAAGAAAATAGCTTTTCGACTTGCAACATTAAAATTTTAGGATTACAATATAGGTATAGATAGTCCCATTTAAAAAAACCTAAGTTATAATGAGCACCAATTTCCCCTGCAGTCCGTCACTCTAACACTCTCTAAATGCGTTATGTACCTACCTACCTATGATAGTATCCTAAATCAATTAAATAAAAAACTTAAAGGAAAGCCTTCAAATGTTTGTAGTGGAAGCGGCAAATTGTGAACTAAACAATTTATTACATCTAAATATTTAATGTCAAGTTATCGGTATCTTATATGTGAAATAAATATGACTCGATAAAAAAATATTTTCGTAGATTCTTATAAGAACTTTACTAGCGCCATCTTGTATGGAACAGTAGAAACTCCGTAACAATGTTTTTCAAATTTCTCTTAGAAATAATAAAAGTATTTAATTTTAAGATGCACATTAATTTACCGTAATATAATTCTTATGTACATTATTTACTATAATAGAACCCTGTACTTACGAATAATTATTTTCGATGCATAAATCAAACACCAATATAAATTAGTGTAGGTACCTACCACCTATAATAGATAGGTAGGTACTAGTTACAGTTTAATTTATAGCGGTTTGAATTAAAACGAACGGATACTTTTATTAAATAAAATAAACTCGTGTAG
The DNA here is from genome assembly GCA_018249155.1 of Panoquina ocola ocola. Taxonomy (NCBI): domain Eukaryota; kingdom Metazoa; phylum Arthropoda; class Insecta; order Lepidoptera; family Hesperiidae; genus Panoquina; species Panoquina ocola. The sequence continues at coordinate 11,641 of DWKA01001416.1, read as the reverse complement.
CTTGCGTGCGTGTCATCAGATCGGCCCATCTAGATTAAATTTGTCAGCAAGGTGATAACAGTATTCTTTAAATAAATCGAAAATGAATGCACCTAACTCAAAAATAGACAATAACATGTAGCCACTGTTATTAAATTCAAAACATTACAATAGTCAATAAGTAAATAGCATAATATTAATTGTGAGAGGAGACCCGAGCCCAACAGTGGGACAGATATGGGTTGTAATGATGATGATGATGATAATATTAATTTGGTTATATTATTATGTATAAATCCAAAGAAAATATTTACTTCCCTTTCTAATTTTATTTGACGGACATCAGTAGTGCAAGAGACGTCGCCGGTTCTGTGCCGGTCAGAAAAGGACAATATAAGAAAGAAAGTATGAACGGTCCCTGAAATCCCTTCCGGAACAACGCATTGTTAGGTAGCTAACTCAAGCAAGAAAGTAGTGTTAGTTTAACGGAAAGATCGTAATAATATCAGGAATATTAATAAATAAAAGGTCAATTGAACCTACTTAGTATTGAGAAAATATTCTCATATTCGATCCAATGTATCTACGCGCTCGTTGTAAAACATTCTCGTGTTTTAAAAATGTTGTTGAATTTAAACGACCATTTATAATGACCAAAAGACTAATAAGGTAATAAGTAGATAATAACGCGAATACTAAATGTCCATTTCTGTAGGTACGTGCGAAATTACAGAAAACGGGAATTAGAAGGAAGCTCACAGTAAAAATAATTTAACGAACCTTAAAACTTATAGAAAACGACACAATCAGAAGTAAATGAAAAAAACAGTAAATGCATAATGTATCACAACTATATCCTACTATATAGTTCATGCTAAGCTCAACCGCGATAAAATGGGTGCCTACTTATTTCCCTATTCTAACCCTTTATGCTTAATTAAAATAATTCCATTTTGGTTTTGTCTGATCTCTTTTGTCCAACTTATCATAATAATTTAAACAAAATTAAAGTAGGTTTGTAGTCGTTCTTATTTTTTTCCTATTTATGAATAACAACTATTTTCCTAACTGGCAAACAATGCGGAATAAAGTAGGTACCTATATGTTTCTTTACAAACAATTTTATTTGAATTCACTCAGAGGTAGATTTAATTGAAAGTCAAGTTTAATATCGTACCTATAACTTAAAATATATTATGCCATTACCTACCTATCTTCAGCATTCGCAATATCATACGATACTAATTAAAATATAATTACTTATTTACTTTGGCAGTATTTGAAGTAAGTAAACATACCTAATAATATTATAATAGCAACACAATAAACGTAAAATCAGTAACGCCGTACAATTAAGGTCATAAGTAGGTACTTGTGAATGTTTAGCAGCTTATAAAAACTAAATACCTACCTAGTGACTGGATTAAAGTTGGGGTTTTATAAGAATGTAAACAAATTCTTTAGTAATACGTTTGTAGTGCCCTTAATTCACTCTCAATTAACTACCTAACTTCAACCTTATTAAATAATATTATACTATTTTTAAGAAAATAATTAACTTCGAACGTTAAATATTTTAATTACTTACATAAGTCAAGCTTTATTGGCAATCATTATAATTAGTTTGTACTTTTTTATTATGCCATAGTAATAAGTAGAGATAATTATTGATATAATTAAATAAGCACAAACGGTTAACTTATTTACGAGTTAGGATTATAGTGCCCTTAAAAACCACAGTTAAAAACGTGTGCGTACATAAATTCGTTTTTGCACGTAGTAACTAGCGACATCTGTTATCGAATAGCTTTCGTACGTAGCATAACTAACTATAAAATATTATCTATCTTCAAAATATTTCTACCATTATTTAAAAATGATTACTTATGAGCTTTTCAAAACTAGATCGTTTGTTATACTCTATTATTATAAACCCCAAATAACGTTGGTAGGTACTTATTTTTTCTTTATATTTTTATTATACTGCCAGTGTCATATAAATGAGAATGCATATTTTTATTTAAAATAAATTGGAAAATACTATCTTTAACAAATCGACATTATTCCGTTCAATATGCTATAAACGATATTGGCAAGGTCAGTTGACAGCCTCGTACACGGGCCTATCTACTCTTCTCTTTCGCAACACAGCTAACATCCTACATTATAATTATATCATCACCCGTGTATAAATCGAAACCTTGTTACATAATAATATGCACCTAATATAATGCGGTAAATCCCTATGAGTTATTCTTTCTTATTAGGTACACACACTTTCACACTTAACATAATTTAATATTATTTCGTAGTCTTTGGTTACAAAAGTAACATAAACATTTTTTGTTACAGGTGAAAGTTCTGGATCATGTTCAGAAGAAGATATTATAAACAATGCATTACCGGAAGAAGCGAGACATCGACCTGAGGCGCATATGTGCCCTCGGTGTCAGGAGCAATTTGAAAACCTCCATGATTTTTTATATCATAAGCGAGTGTGTGATGAAAAAGCAATGCAAATGGGCGAGGAGAGAATGCATTCTGATCCTGAAGAAATGGTAGTTTCTGGGGACGAAGAAATGGATGGACCCAATAAAAGATTAGAACAAGTGAGAAGGCATAGACAAGATGCTGAAAATAACAATAGCCTCGAAGATGGCGAGGCAGAAGTACCTGAAGCCGATGTGCCGCCAGTCGGACTCCCGTTTCCTATTGCCGGTCACGTCACTCTTGAAGCTTTACAGAATACAAAGGTGGCGGTAGCACAATTTGCTGCAACGGCAATGGCTAATAACGCCGATAATGAAGCTGCTTTACATGAGCTCGCTGTATTACAGAGCACTCTGTTTACGTTACAACATCAACAAGTTTTTCAACTACAACTAATACGTCAGCTGCAAAATCAACTGTCATTAACGCGGCGAAAAGATGATCAGCACCCCAGCCCACCGCCTAGCGAGCCGGAACCAAACGTGCCGATGCCTCCAGCTCGATCACCGTCGCCGCCACGTCCTCCGCGGGAGCCATCTCCTGTTGCGCCCACTCCTCCCACCAGCCAAAGCTTGCCGTCATCACATTCACATCTCACACCTAAAATAGAACCGATTTCCATTCCCAAGATTCCAACATCTTCCCCACCAATGATGACCCATCCGCCATATAGTTCCATTTCGTCATCATTAGCTTCATCAATTATCACAAATAATGATCCTCCGCCGTCCTTGAATGAGCCCAATACTCTTGAAATGCTTCAAAAACGAGCGCAAGAAGTACTGGATAATGCATCACAAGGGTTACTGGCGAACAACCTTGCAGATGAACTTGCTTTCCGCAAATCAGGGAAGATGTCACCGTACGATGGAAAATCTGGAGGAAGAAATGAGCCATTTTTCAAACACCGCTGTCGATACTGTGGAAAGGTGTTTGGCAGCGATTCAGCACTACAAATTCACATTCGTTCTCATACGGGCGAAAGACCTTTTAAGTGTAATGTTTGTGGTTCCCGATTCACAACCAAAGGGAACCTTAAAGTTCATTTCCAAAGACACACTGCCAAATTCCCTCACGTCAAGATGAATCCTAATCCAATACCAGAGCATTTGGATAAATATCATCCTCCACTATTAGCGCAACTATCACCCGGGCCGATACCAGGAATGCCGCCCCATCCTCTTCAATTCCCTCCGGGGGCACCTGGCCCTTTTCCGCCAAGCTTGCCGTTGTACAGACCGCCTCACCATGATTTACTTCCACCTCGTCCATTGGGAGATAAGCCCTTGCCACCTCATCCACTTTTCGCAATGCGAGAAGAACAAGACACGCCAGCAGATCTCAGTAAACCTTCAGCGCCTAGTCCTTCTCGATCTGCACCAGATATGTTTAAATCTGAACCTCAAGATGAAGACTGTCAACGTGATTCAAGTTTCGAAGAAAATGACCGGATAACACCAAAACGTGAACCAGATGAAAATGACGCCGTACAAGATACTGAACAAGATCGATATCCCTCAACCTCTCCCTATGATGATGGCAGCATGGATTCCAAGTACAGCAACGAAGACCAAATCGGCAGAGAAAGTCCGCACGTGAAGCCTGATCCAGATCAACCGGAAAATCTTTCAAGTAAGAACTCATCGATATCTGGACCAATTTCAATTGCAACGGGACTACGTACATTTCCTTCTTATCCTCTATTCCCACAATCTCCACCAAGTAGTGTTACCTCCGAAAGTTTCGCCCCTTTCCATAATATTACGTCCAATATTCTTGAATCAGATATATCTCGGGACCCTTCATATTACAACTCACTATTACCGCGTCCGGGCAGCAACGACAATTCATGGGAAAGCTTAATAGAAATCACGAAAACATCAGAAACATCAAAATTACAACAATTGGTAGATAATATTGACAACAAAGTATCCGATCCCAACGAATGTATAGTCTGTCATCGTGTTCTTTCTTGTAAAAGTGCTTTACAGATGCATTATCGAACTCATACTGGTGAAAGACCCTTTCGATGTAAATTATGTGGTCGAGCATTTACTACTAAAGGCAACTTAAAGACGCATATGGGCGTTCACCGTATAAAACCTCCGTCACAAATGTTACATCAATGTCCAGTTTGCCACAAAAAGTACGCCGATCCAACAATATTACATCAGCATATACGCCTCCACACGGGCGAACGTCTCAATGTTCCTTATGATCAAGTCCAAAAAAGTGAAATTATCGATTTCCCACATTTCAACGACGGGTCAGACGTTAGCGATTATCCTTCATATCGTCCCGCCCCACCCTCTTTGTTCCCTACACCCTCTACTCCCGGCGACCGACGGGCGGACTCCCGCGGAACCGACGATGAGAGCGGCCGGGACGAGCGCGAGCCCGCCACTCGGGAGTTCGACGACGACTCTGATTTAAAGGATCGTCGAACTTCGCCGCTCTCCGTCTGCGCCTCGGCGTCCGAATGCGAAGTAAAAACCATCACCACAACGGCTTCCCTCCCATCGGCGACAGGTTCGGAGAGCGGGCGGAGCGCGCGGGCCTCGCCGCCGTCCCCGGCGCTGTCGGCGCTGTCCACGCCGCCGCGGCTGCCGCAGCACTCGCCGCTGCCGTCGCCGCCCACGCCGCTCGCAGCGCTCGGGGCTCTCGGCGGATCGCCCTTCAGCCCGCTTGGACTTGCGTTTCCTCCCGCAGGTATGCGATTGCGGGATCTTATGATTTTGTCCGCCCCGGTCGTCCGTTTCCATTCCCTTCGATGTTTCCTTCACTTTAAACTAATTATAACTCACATGCCGGGCGCTCGATAACACGCTTGTTCAGTAAATTAACCCGTTAGAGAGTAGATATACCTATTTAAAATTACTAAAACATCGAATGTTATGTTCGTAAAGGTAAGGTGTCACTGAACAGCGTATTTATTTGTACACAGTGCGCGGCAACACGACCTGCAACATCTGCTACAAGACTTTCGCTTGCAACTCTGCGCTAGAGATTCACTACCGCAGCCACACCAAGGAGCGACCGTTTAAGTGCACCGTGTGCGATCGGGGCTTCTCGACGAAGGTTCGTTGCATTCGTTTTTAATTGTTCTATAAACGTTAACCACTGAAATGATTATCATTCTAATAGTCAAGTACCTAGATACGCTGCTCCGATTGAATGTCTTTGGCCCCGAGCCAGTTCATACTTTATTGTTACACAAATAGCGACACATATCCACGCATTGACGACGTTTCCTCCATTTGCACTTTATCGTAAACACCCTTATTTATAATGTAGTTATATAAATATACAATAAAGCTATAACAAAGCTTTAATGTCGTTTAGGAAAACTAAAATTACAATGTTATTTTCAAGTCAAATAATCCCTTGGCAGTTTAGTTTTAGTGGAGACATCAGACAGCAAGTTGTTAGCTGTTTTAGAAACTTAGCGCTATGGTTTCGTTTTATCCAAGTTTCAGTGCATTAATTTTGCAAGCAGTAATTACAAGTCTGTAGTCGACGCCTCTAGTTCGCATTAGTTAGTCGTTGTCTTCCCTGCACACCCGACCCGCGCCGTCTTAGATAGCCGGCTAATTGACGACCAGCTCCACAAACTTATAGGCCTGACCGATTCAAAACTAAACTAATTATGTCATCAATAACACTTATTACCTATACCTACAATACACACTAATACCTACACTTAGCAATTCAGGAGCATCATTCTCTAATCTGACGATTCAATTACGCATATCAATTGGTGTGTGCGTTTATGTGGGTTCTATAATAGGTTATTGGTTGTACCTAACCAAGAATAGAATTTTATTTGTAACTTAACGATTTCAGTTGTAACAAAAGATAACTCAAAAATTATATTTCTTTGAATATTTACTACGTAATTATACTCAGTACTACGTACATAGGAATGAATATTTAGTACATACATAGGTTCGAATAGCGAAACCTGTATGTCGTAATATTATGTGAAATCGTGATAAAGTGAATTGCTTAATTATTTTGCAATATTACGTTACTATGCGACGAGCTTAAGTTAAAACAAACGTACGATTTCTTAAAATACCACCTAACTTTTTATATTAAATAACTCACGCTATCTTTAATCTTGTAGGTAATTTTCATCATTTTCTGATGCGGTTTAGTTTAGTAGTTACTTAGTACTATATAAATAGGTACTCGAGATATCAGTATTACATAGTACAAAATACATATTATAAGAAGCATACGTGCGGGTTCGTACGGGAGAATTGTAAAACCTACCCCCCACAACGATAGCGCTTGGTCGTATCAGATAACCTTTTATTCCCTACTCTTGCTATAATAACAAAATATGTAATCAACTTGCCACTCTACATCCCTACGGGGGCTAACGATGGCAAATTATTTGCGAAAAGATAACGTTATAATAATGTTGTGAAATCTTTAAATATAGGCACTTTTATTTTATTTACTTCTACTCATTGTATCTTTAGTTATTATTTTATTATGCTGCTCTTGATAAATGTCAATTAATAATCTTTATTGAAATAAATAATGATTTTATATTCGAGCTAGTTACCTATTAAAATCTATAATAATGCTAAAGTATGAAAAGCACTATCGTTATAGCGTAAGAGTTTAGATTACAAAATAACTAAGTACATAATTACATATCTACCTCCTTTTTTATTACAATAACTAGAATATTAAGCTCGCATACCTAGCTATTTGACTACCTACTTATATATAGATATTCCTTATATACTACATATAACACATACAAATCAACCCTGAAAAACCTGAAAAACTAAATCCCAAAAGAATTGGGTCTCTACAAATTAAGTTACAGCGTCTACACATACCTACACTCTTATCTATCGAGCGAATCCATTTGTTTTAAAATATTATCAATAAAACTGTTATAGTTCCACTTAAGCCAATTAATTCAGAATTTTATACAATGCATAAGAGATGTTAAAAGAATATTTTGATTTTTATGGCGATTCAAGTTTTATAATCAGATCGGCCAATATTTCAAGCGAGAGCTGCGCTGCCGTGTCGCTCTGACCATCGCCACAAAAATGATAAGTCATAAAAACAACGTCACGGAAAACGATCGGAATATTAATTCTTGTCGTAAAATATTTATTGCTTATAAATCCTTGAGCCTTTACTTACGCTTCTCGTCATAAAAAGATTATTTATGCTTGACAAAGTAACATTTTCGTAAGTTACCAAAAGTGTCCATTCGGAGGCTTTGTCAATAAAATAGATTATTATTTACGGCAGCGCACGTCGACTCTAAAAACACTTTTACCGTATAACGTCCACTTAATTAACTCCTTGTATGGTATTTGTTTAAATAACAACCTTGTTAGCGGTGCCTAACAATATGGCTCTGTAAAAACATTATTTGCGGCATGGCAATGAAATCATCATCTTAGTCGATTGAAAGAACTGTGAATACCTACCTAAAATAGTTACCTATATAGCAAAAATTATCAGCCGTTATCAATTTTCCTTCTATTTATAATTTTTATAGTAAGGTACCTTTTTACCGATTTTCCCTTCAAAAGGCACCTAGTGCCATGGGAGAGACACGTGGTATGTGGGATTCTTATCGCGTTACACCCCACCCTGGTGGCCTACATCAGCTCTATTTGGAGGACTCTGGGATCCTCAATGGAACGCAATCGGAGTCCTCCAAGCGCGGTGCCCAATTTTGAGTCCGTCCGATGTGCCAAAATTATTCGTCCCATTTACGACGGTACTCGGTCACACATACCGTTAAGTGTACCTACTTAGTTATTTAATAAATTAGTTGAACTCTCACTTAATCAAATAAAATATCTTTTAGGAATTTCTAGTGTTTTATACCAACAAGTTATAAAAAACAAACCGTCATTTGAATTATCCACATTTCAATCTACTGATACATTTTAACATAATAATAATTTCAGTGTAAGCTGTATCATTTAACTTTAAAATAATTATAATTTATCTCATTGTTTTCGCATACAAGCGGATATGACGATAGTATGAAAACTTCCGTCATGGTGCGCACGGAATGTTCACAATAATCACGCTCTACATCAATTTGCAAAACGAGTCAAAAGAAGTACCTAAAACTTCAAAAAAATGTCAGTGATGATCAAGTTTAGTACCTACGTCCCTAATGATGCGTAAAATCCTCTGTATTACATATTATCCTCTGTATTACGTAGACATTCATACGATTGTACACAACCCCTGATCTTAAGAAACAGCCGAGGTCGCTAACCAGTTGACATGTGATCTGGAGGTCGCTGGACAATAGGGATATCTGAAGTACCTACGTAGATACAACATACAAGTTCATAGCATATACATAACGTGTCCATAGGTCGGTTAAACAGGACGATATTATACTAATGTCCCATAATAAATCCATAAATTATTTTTGATAGTATAAAAATACCGCGAGAAAACCATGTCGCCCGCGTCGTTACCGTGAGATTTGTAGTCCCATATTGCGGAATTAAAGCAAATTTGCTTATCGGAAAAACATAAAAAGCCAATCCAACGGATTCAACTATTATTATTATAGTGGTTATTTTAGTTTTTCGTAATGAAATATTATAAAATAGATATCAAACTAATATCATTTTAATTAATAGTTGTTTATTTTTTTAAGTAATGAATAAAAGTTTTACCTGGAGGGTAAAACTAAAGGTTACATTACAAACAAATCGATATTCAAATGTTTTGTTCATATTCATTGAATCATCGCTACAAAATACACGCACACTAGCACAAGGAATAATGTAATTTTAATAAACAAATGAAGCAAAAACAATGACTTTTAAACGTCTATTAGCTGTATGCGTTAAAGTATAACATTCCATTATTCTATTTATAAAATTATAGATTTAGTTAACACATGCTGTTACTGATGCAAACAATGTGACTTAGAACTTGGTACTGTGATAAATCGGCTCAAGCCCACGCAAGTTAGATCAAATAGAACAATAAGCCAATTTTTCATCGTTTTATTCCTGATGACCATGTTACGCCACCATGCGAAACATTTAGTGAACTACAATTTCCTTGTTTTAATTTTATCAATAATATGCCATGAAGGAGTGAATTTTTTCGCAAAAAGGAAAATACGAGTATCTACATACATATTAAGCCCTAAACTCAATTAAAACTAGCACAAAAATGCACTGTCTTTAAAATCTAATAACTATTAGAAACCGATAGAGTAAATGAAACATGTCTATACCTGGCAGAAACTCTACATTGATCTTGCACTGAAAAGATATCGAAGCATGGACAGCATGGAGATGGGTTATCTAGTAGAAGTAGCAACTTACAACGCAATTTGAAATTACAATAAGCGTCGCAACCAACACGTACAACCGAGATAAAAGTTTGCGCGCCAAACTCTACATAAATGTTGTAAACGACGATGTTATTTATATGCAACACTGTATTTAATCTATATCGTTTATCTGTATTAAATCATAGATATCGCTTACATACGCAATTATGAATAAGTTTATTTGAATACTGTTTCAATTCTAATTTCAAAAAATTATTTCAGTAGATAATTTTTACTTATAATATCAATTACTTCGTTGGCCAATTGTATTTTAGTTGTTCAAAACCAATTTAACCGAAATCTCATCTATACTTAAAGTCGTGTATTCTCTAGGGGACATGCACACCACGACACACGACAATAAACATGACAATTTAATAAAATACTACTAAGAACACGTAAAAATTGCTTACGATTTCTCTTGTGTTATTCACCAGAAGAAAATGTTTATTAGGCATATTGAAAACGATGTAGATATATTTCTCGTCTTTTCTTCTCTTTCTTAAGGCATCTTTTCGAAACACTGACAGACCAAAAATATTTTAATTTCATAAGATTATTTGTTGGATATATTTGAATATTAAAAATATAAATTGCAAATGGCGTAATTTATATTGCAACAGATTTTTAAAGTTCACGATTGTTATCTTTACATAATTATAAAACAAAGGTCTCCTCTGAGTCTGTCTGTGTCTTAGCGATAAACTCATAAACTACTGAACGGATTTTTATAAAGTTTTCAGTATATAATATTTATGTAAATTTATTGTACCTAATGTACGAAAAGGTAGATTAATTGCATTATATAAGTAGGTATGTACCTATATTTCTTCCGAAGCCAAACGCATGTGTAGGCAGGTATGCTAGCAATAAACTAGCCGTCATTTGATATTTTCCTATATTGATAGGTAGGACTGGTCGAAATTATTTAAATTAACTAACATTAAAATTATTACTTCGAGAACTTATCTACGAGTAGGTAGGTTATCTACATAATTTATGGAAGGTACTTAGTTCAAGTAATTAACAAAATATTTTAAACATCAATGAAACTTATATTCAAAGCTATAATTAATTTAAATTTGTCTGTATTTGTTGTTTCTGTAGTGGTCGTTATTTAAAATAATATAAGCGGAAGGTTATTTAATTTTAATAAATATTTTAATATCGTCTCATAATGGTAGAAACTTCGTCAACGCATATGAATGGCCCATTTATTCACAGCTTTTAAATAATAACATTGATTTGAAATTTTAATAAATAACCAGAATTCTATTATAACTAGTATCTATGTCCAAAGCTCGTAAATTCCATAAAATCGTACTGAACGAATTAAGAAGGTATGTTTTGTCATGTCTATTTTAATCATAATTTAATGTTTTAAACAGATATTAATTAGGAAGGTAGGAATATACCTACTACCTGTCGAATTATTTATTTAATATTTTATTATAACTATGAAGCTGTAACATAAATACTAATACGTAATAATATTGGTAGTAGACATTTAGGTATTATATATTTTTCATTGATTTTGTTGAAATTTCTAAAATACTAAGCCAACCTAAGAAAGTTGACTAAAATTAGGTAATTAGGTACTATAAGATTAAAAATATGAAAACGATATTTATGTCATTTTACACCCTGGTAATAAAATATCTGTAATAAATTTATACTAGTGGCCCGCCCTCGCTTCACTTCGGGAAAAAAATCTCCCATTCATCTTAGCGTGATATTAAAATATAGCCTATAGCCTTCCTCGATAAATGGGCTATCTAACACTGAAAGAATTTTTCAAATCGGACCAGTAGTTCC
>DWKA01001415.1:0-12494 GCA_018249155.1 Panoquina ocola ocola | reverse complement strand
ACTCGCCTCACACGCCCCACTCGCCCCACTCGCCTCACACGCCCCACTCGCCCCACTCGCCTCACACGCCCCACTCGCCCCACTCGCCTCACACGTGCCCTTAACTCGTTCACGTTATTAATATCGAAAATATTATTTCAATTATTTCAAGTTGCCATTGCCGTTTTCATGCCCGTCACATCTACGTTGACTTTAGGGCAACTTCATTTAATGTGTTAATTTTTAATGGAAATTTATACAAAATGGTATTTGTCCTTCATACTCGTATACATTAAGCTTCAATCGGTTTAGTGTCGGCATGGCATTTGTTCGAGTTGTGGCGCTTTCGTCCACATAAACACACCGCCCGCACTCGCAGGTGATATAGTATTCAGTAGAGCCGCTCCGGCTCCGCTCACTGAACTAAATTTTAATACTTGGTTGCATCTCTGACACTGGCATTGTGCTCCGCGAGCCGAGCAGCTCCAGCAAACACAATGCACTGCTTGAGAAATAAGCTTCACTCTGAATTCGTTTTCAGCCTGAAAATAATATTGAAGCTTTACATTAGCCCACTGCAGTATTTCCGGTTTGAACTTTTAAAAATGTTATATTTATAGAACATCATTTTGTTTTTTTTATCATAAGTAGCGAAATAATACAAATATTCCTGTAAAGTTATGTGGTCTTTGTAAAAATATTGACTCCTCGATGTTCACTTAGCTGGTGCATCGTTCACCGAATGTTGTTTCAGAATGCTTTGTAATTCACTAATAGGTATAAATTGTTTGTAATTTGCTTCACTAACTACCAAACCAAACATTTTGAACAGAAAATCCATTGTTTCTTTAAATCGGAAAAAAAGAATTCGAGGTATAATCCGTAACATAAATTGTAATATGCGAAGTTTCGACTTCTTTTGTTGCGTGGTTTTTCGCGGAATACCGTTCCAACGGACAATGCATCCGAACCGTACGTTCAGGCCCCACCAAATAAAACATGGCATACAATCAAAATTTCAATATTCAGTGCTCAGATTCGAACGCAGTCGATTTATATTTTTGCAACAGATCACCGCACCGCCGCGGCCGATAACAATACACTACCAATGCGCCGTAAAAACCTGTGACGCTCGGTGACGATCCGGTTCGCACCTCCGCTGTCCGTAATCCACCGTGACTCTATGAAATGAGACATAGACTGAAGTAACGGCGGCAGGGCGCAGTAAAACACGTGATAGCTGGCGGCTTGTTTATTTGCGCGCGAAGACTTGACACCGCCGCTACGACCGTTCATAGAATATCACGACGGGCTGCGGCGGCGCGTCACGGCACCGGGCGCCCCCACACGTCGCGCTCATTGAGTTATGTTCGTAGATAAACGCAAAATGTTAGATGAGCGGGCAAATACTTTCGCGGGAAGTTCCTTGTCACTTTTCACTGGGTAGGGATTTCCTGAGGCTGTAACAGCATTATTTTCGGAAAGACTTTGCAGAATTCCACTTCGATGTGGAATTGTCTAATAAATAAATCATTCCAAAGTCCATATAAATCTTTGAATGTGAACAATATGTGAAAATGATTGCGTACCTACTCCTATTTTGCGTACAAAAACTGGCTCCCGGAGGTTTTATTGTCCTCGAGCAGCATCAGCGCGGCGCACCCGCCCGCGGCGCGCGGCGCGCGGCCCACGCTGGCGCCGACTGTTTTGCTCCAGTGAGGGGGGAGGGGGCGGACGTCAGCGCTGAATGACCCTTACGTTGATTCATTCTGTTTTACGCGTGGTTTGCCATTTGTGTGGGAGTTATTTGATTACAATCTGAACGGTTTTCTGGTAGTCGATCTCATGTTACTTAGTTTGTGGGCTCAAAACTATTTAATTATGGTTGTCACACGATGTATAATGTACTTAGTCTTTAGTTCATCTGTGTAATTGTTTGTGATTAATTTTATTTTGACATCTCAGCGTGAGAGCCTGTACAGCTGCGACGTAACACTCGCGTGCCCATAGTGACCGATGAAATATTACCTACATCATTACGTAATTTAATACGTAGGTACATGATAACTATTTAATGTAATTAATACAATGTATGTCATATTGACAAATTAGGTTTTGTATTTTCGAAGTATCCGTTTCAGTATTAAATAACATAACATCCGTGAAAGGACAGTACCTACAATGCCTACGGCGAGCGCCCGCCGCCGCTGCAGGCTGGCGCACTGGCAGGGCGTAGTCAGCTACGACTGGAGTAGTCGGTACTGTCCGCGACCGCGGACTGGCACGAGCTTGTGTTTCCGGCGGGACCGCTTCCCCAAACACCCGCTGGTCTCCGAGCGGGGAAAACCGTCGTCACGTTCCGATAGATTTTCTTCATCCGGTCCGGTGTTTTTAGATTTTATCAAGAACTTAAATGTGTTAAATGATGAGGACCTGATGATGAGGTTTCAAATATAAAGATTGGATTTTTTTCTATTCTGCGTGCCACTGCCCGGCGCGGCGGCCGGTGTGAGCATTGTGTCGGTGGCGGCGGCGTGATGGATGGCGTCCCCTTGTTGTCACGTTTCTTGTATTGGAACATTTCGCCGTGATTTGTCAGCCCTTACATTCGATTCAACGGATCGTGTCCATTACATGCGACAAAATATGATTGAACGTTTACAAATTTAGCAGTAGGTACCTGCCTACATACCTAACTGAGAATATTCATGATGTTGTAAATGCATATTATTATCTTTACGTAACAAAATAAAATTACACATTAAAATCACGTTTGTGTAGCTTAGCGCGGCTCGGCGGCTGCCTGTCACGTCACATCAGTCGCGTGAGAGCTTAATAAAAAGACTGTGATCATTTGCCTACAATTGATATTACATGTGTCTTTTGTGGGTAAGAACATGTTTTATTCAAATAAACGCTAATGTAAAGTCAAACAGAAGCCGCGAGCTTGCGGGAGGGGGGGGGGGGCGCCGCGACGTGAACCAAATTATTGCTGAAAGCGCAACTTCAAAGTCCCGTAAATTTTTCGTCTGTAGAGATATGTAAATAATTCTTTCACGTTACGTTTTTTTTTTCTTTTTTTATTTTTGTAATTTTTTTAATGTAACATTATTTTCAAGTGACGAATTTCATAGTTTTCCAATGCCGTGAAAAAAGGGTTGTGGGTTATAAATCTGCCAAAACTCGGGTAACCGGGCCATAAAGAGAATTATGATCTCAAATAATATTTTTCCTGGCGACGGAACGCAAACAGTTTCCTCACTTTTGACTATTTATTAAATCACTTCAAAATATTACACTTTTTTCATGTTCTTCCATCCACACCACTCATACGTGTTTTTCGTTTGCATTCGTCCTCTCGTCCAGTGTGACACACTAACATGTTATTGAGCTTGCACTCAGCGCTCGCATATATTTAAAACGTGTCTGTTAGATATGTCTGTGTTGTGTATGTTACGAGTATCTATTAAATTCGAGTTCATGTTGACGCATGTGAAGTATTTCCTAAACAGTGATGGTGACCGCGTGCCGCTGTTTCTATTTCTGATTGCTCACATCCTACAGTCGTACAGAGCGCATCCACGGTAAAAAACGGTAATTTCGGATAGTCAACACTTCACCAGGGCTCTATCGGGCGTGGTAAAAATGAAAAATCAGATTGACCTTTCCTTATCTGAACAGTGATACTAGAGAATATCATGAAGTAGCGACTGGCTGCGGTCACGTGGCGGGCGGAGTGCGCCGACAAACTGTAGTCGCGGCACGTCGTCTCCCGCTCCCATTGTTCCATTAGGCGACCGTGTCCGCTCCACTACTGCTTGTTTCCGCTAATTCTCACTGTCGGTACAACACGTAGCAACTGTACTGTACCTATGTGTATTGGTGACATGGAGGATGTTTGGCAATCGGGTCCAGAGTAAACACGATCATAAAGCCGCGGTAATTTTTGACTATAAACAGGCATACAGTTTTTGTAATAATTTTATCGTCAATTACTACAGGATGATACTTAATAATTATTTTCAGTGAATTCTTGCGGTTCGTTAGCGAGATAGAAGCTTAACAGTAATATGGAACAGAACTCCGAGAGAACACGTCTATACCAGTCTATAGCTTTCCGGCTGATAGGCGTAGACATCAGGGAAGATCATTGTATCCATGCTATGTTAACTCCCGACTTAGCATTGCGTAATATAGATACTGTATTTGTACTCTTACTCATCAAACAGTTTTATTTCGTTATTTTGCTTGTATTCTCACTTGCCACAAGTATATCTGTAGAAGTTATCCAACGATTTACGTCGGCTGATGGCGCGCCTACTATATAATATACTAGATATTATAATTATTATGTAAATGTTGCACTGGGTTTCTTTTAGCAAAGGAGACGACAGCCACGATAGTTGGCTATGAATTCTAATGGAAACCACATACCGTTAAAGCTTCATTGGCACTGATATGAAAAATATTTTCTTCCTTTTTTTAAATGTAATTACAACCGGCTATAAATTGTCGAACGATTTGTCAACTGTTAATATTTATCACATTTGACCCGCTGCTGTCACGTGGAAATTTATGAATATGTTGCTCTGATACCATCACCACGCGGTGCGGTGGCGGTTAAACATCACTATTTCGCCGTTTATAATGATTCCAGGCCGCTTGAAAAAAGGTATATGTGAGTAACGTAACGAAATAAGTATTCTTTTTTAGTACGGAATTCTAAAAAGTGAAGAGAAAGGGAACCCGCCGCCTCAGAAAATGTCAAAAGGAAAACCATAAGTGACTTCAATGAAGGGAAGTTTGCTTGAGGTTGATTTTCTTTATTTAAGTGGAAAACGTTCAATATTTGAATGTCCTATGCGCTTTGTTCACGATTTTTCGGTTTGTCTTAGATACTTAGACATGTAGATACCGACTGCACCGTGTAGAATGTTTTAGGGAATTGGACAAGGTAATTGGTTTGGTTGAGACTGACTTTATAACTATGTACCTACTACTAACTATCTCAGTAAGTAATGTTACCAGTATGATACCTATAGGTACTTACAAAATGATTCGTTCATTAATTACACGATTTTTGTCAGTTCGGAATGTCAGGACATGTAATTATGATTTTTTACAATATTTTTAGTTGTAGTCACGGATGAAGCCAATACTCTAATACTGTGTAACTGTTAATGCTGACGCCGACTGAAACAGGGGACGTGCAATATTCAGTCGGCGGCCGCGGACAATCATTTGATGGCGGGATAGCCTTTGTCTTCCGGCTGCTCGGGCTTAACGAGAGACGAGTTTCTGCTGAAACAACGAAGGATGAAACAATACAATTTTCCAATAAAGTGTAATCAATGTCTCGTTACTTCTGTAGGTACAGTTTGATAACATGGCGAGTTCGGGCAATTTGCGCAGAATGATTCCGCCGGCCGGTAACGAGCGCAATCACCACCAATATGTCTGCGGCGGCGGCGGCGGAAACAACATATAATTATTTAGTGTAGGTACAGACATATCTTCTACAGCGACAACAAGGAGTGGGTGATTTGGTGAATGATTGTATCAAGACTCGCGCAAATCTTTACCTACTGTAAAAAGATAGCTTGTGTTGCAGGTGCCAGGCTGCCAGCGGCTCCGGTTAAAGTATGTGATGCAATACTATACTTATTTGAATGAAACAGCGAATGAATCTCGTGACCGAACATATTAATTTAACTTAACCCCAATAATAATATTCTTAAAACGTTTAAAGCCATTAGCCTCATGACGATGAACATAATTATATTTTTATCCGTAAATACAAGGTTTTCCTTTCATGACGTTATTATAAAAACTGTGTTGCTCTAGATTTGGCTTATAGGTAATTTTTGGAGATAAATATGTATTCACTACAAGCACACCTCACCCCTCACCTCGCTTCGTTAAGAATAGGTCGTTAGTTAACTCCGAGAACTTGTACATCATATAATTATTATTATTGGAATTGGGTTCTACTGTAGACCTCAATTTTATGTAGGTAGGACCTTTTAATTCAGCAGCAGTTTTTAGTTTCCCTTAAAATTGTTTGTTACTTTTTACTTAAGAAATGTACTTTTCGGATTTACTTTTCGGAGTCGCGACATAAGTAAGTATGTATTGTAACTGTACCTATTACTGCAAACCTATTCGAGAGGTCATACTGAATTCTTTAGTTGCAAGCATAGTACTCGTTAGACCTCTCGCAGCCCGTCACTACTGAGTCGTCTCGTCGTTTAAGCACCGAGCAGTACAGAGTGGTCGCGCGATGCGTCCCGCCGCGGTGTGTTACGGGCGGCGGCCGCCCGCCGGCGCTGATGAAGCGGAACAAAAAATGTTTTCACGAATCAACTGCGCTGCCCCTCGGTGCTCGTTTGCGAATCACACAGGAGATAGATCGGACGTCCGCGATTTACCGTTTCTATAGCAGCTCGGTATTTTCTCTCCGTATCCATTAAAGTAAGTGCCAGTTTATCAGTGCTTCCGATCGTTTTTCGGCTACATACCTAGTACAACGACATCCATTCCAAGGAGGAGATGATCAATAATATCAACAATAAATAGTTACGGCAATAATACCTACTTACGCTAATGAAACGGTGTCGAGATTTTTGCAGCTTAAAGCTCGGTATGGATCGTCCACATCGTGACGACGTAATATGTACTCGTAAGTTGCGTGCAGCAGGCCTGAGCTTGTACAGTGGCAGTGACACGAGACCAGCTCGCCGGGCTTGCACCAAGGTCGAGCAGCGACGCACACTTGCACTCTCAGTCGCGCATATTGAATTTTCACGATGACTGACATTTTTCTGTGACACATAAACAATGCTGTGTTACGCCTTAGGAATCACTTTTAATTGGTACGTTCTACAATGGTACAGGCAGCGAACTCTGTGCTCCTCCAGCGATACAGTAGCAGACGACATACCAACAGGGTGGCGTGGTGGCGGCGAGCGGCCCAGGTCAGCGCGCCGGGCGGCCAGCGGGCCCGCGGCACCCGCGGCTTAGATCCTAATGAACGCGAGCAAAGCTCCACCGAACAGCTCCCCGGACGACGTAAACACGTCGAAGTGCCCCCGCGCCGCTCACATGTCTACTTATTTATTTACCCTGCAACATTGATGTTACTTTTGTCAAAGTTGAAAACATTACTAGCTGCCCCCTGCTGCCCACCCCGCGCTTCGTTTTGGGGGAAAAAAATATCAAATTTTAGGGGTCGGTATTGATCTAATAACACCCCCAGCTATTTACATTAGGTATAATATTACAATTCAGTATGTAAGTTGTGCGAAGCGTAAAGCTGTCCCGCCTGGCGCTGGCAGCCGCCGACCCCACTCCGAATTAATACCGCTCATTACCACTTGCTTCAGTCACTGTAGCTTATATTACGTAGCAATTCTTAATAATTAGGTGCTCGTAGCTCCATGAAATTAAGTTTTTGACAACTAGGTATTTGAAATGATTGAGCTATGTAAATTGTACAAAAGCTGTCCGACCGACGTGCGGGCAGCGATATCGACTGTAATTAATAGTTTGCAAAACACACTGATGGATGGCGGCGCGGCCGCGGTACAAATGATGCTCTATTGAATTCCGTCACCGGCTGTCCGCCGCGCTGTCCGTTCGATAAATTATAACGCAATACCTACTCGATGTAATTACATCTGCTACGTTATTCGTTCATTTTTTGGTAATCCTCGGGCCTGGGGAGCAGACTGTGACACTCGATTCAAAGCGTTAGTCTGCTTAGAGATATCATTGATCCGTAAAAAAAATGGAATTACACTACATACTTTTTGGTTTTCAATCGATGTTCGAATCGAGGAGTTGATACATTAAATTAAGTGGAAGTGCCCATCTCGCGCCGCGCTCCGCGTCCCGCGCCTCTCCGGCGAATGGAAAACCGCGCGATGTTCGCCAGAAAGCTTTCCTAATAATATAAAAATAAACAAAAGCATGAATTGAACGAAACTAGAAACGAGATTTGCAGACACAAGACATGTCGACGTCGTAAAGCTGACGGCCGGCGCTTGCTGCTCCCATTCCGCGACAATTATATTGTGTCGTAAAAATCAAGCGGTGTCGACGACTCTCCACCTGTAAATGTATTGGTCAGAACGTCCAGGAGCAAAATTTTTAAATTTCATTTTATGTATAAGACACTAGATTTCTCGTTGTAACAAATTAAATCAAAATAATATAAAACGCAATATTGAAAATCAATAGGAAAACTAAGCCGGCCGTATAAATTAGCGCGAGCTTAGCTCGAAAAAACAAATAAATTTCATACTTCTCCATGGGCAAAACTTTGGACTCTAAAAAAGTCCAGTAGGCGCGGAGAACACCTCACCATCAGGCTCACCTGAGCGTTCCTGCCGAGTGCCGGCACATCATAAACATTCTCTAATTATAATTTGCTTGACTATTACTCATTGAAACCCTTAGTAACAGCTTTCTACTTCCGTGAATTTGTCCGCATGCTCAAAAACAAACAATTTTACTGGAGAGAGCAGAGAACACATTGATTGTGTGGGATTTTGTAGTTAACCTGTTTCATGGGGCAGTCGCTTGCGCCCCGTGCGCTCGTCCAAATGTGTTTACATCTCCAGGATTACCTACCTGTCTATAAATAAAATTTCGATATCATGTACAATAACAAGTATACCTTTTATTATTAGTAATGTGTCAGTTCCCGTCGTTTTGTTTCCGTGGACGGCTTCGTGGGGGCCCTGGGCGGTGAACAGCACGCTACCTACTAACAGCCATGGCTCGCTGTCGCCCGCAGTCACCATAACATCTGTTTATTTTTCAGCGCCCGTCGCTCGGAATGTACCCGCGGCAGTAAATCACCCGCGCGACACCACACACACGCCCGTACGGCCACAGTCAGTGAAAACTAATTCAATTGACGTGTATGTGTCTCAATGAACACTACACACGGTTTTGAATGACACTATGATATAATTTAAGTATCGAGAAGACATTTAATAAATACTGTACATAAAAAATATGAAGTCAACAATTGTTCTGTAAAGTAACTACCATTTTTTTCGAATGGCTTTTAATTAACTATGAATTTTCTAGACATCATTAATTCATGGAGCTATCGCACGACATTACTAGGAACTTTGAATCTTTTGAACCCACCACCGTTGTTTAAAGGTGCCGCTAAAAGGAAAAGAATCGCCCGAAAAAATAATGAAATAGATGTTCCACGTTCCACGTTACGCAACTGCTCTTCACCGTCTTTTATTTGACAGCTGACATCAGAATGAAAGCGACAAGCGCGCGTAACATTTCTATTTTATTAGAAAGCTTAAAACATGTCGGAGAATAACAGGTCAGTTGGTTGACTACAAATATAAAGTGTTTAATATTTCCCGGAGCGGCGCGGTGTGCCTCGCCGCCTGAAGTCCGACAACTTTGTCAGCAGGAAATGAATTGACGTTCACTTGGAGATTTAATTGTGCGATACAGTCTGTGCTCGTGAAGTCTGCGATCTTTTTACACTATTATTCAGTAGCGAGCTGCGCAGTCATTCAAAATATTGTGTTCTGAGAAGTTTCTTTTGCGTTTCTTCACCTCAACAATCAAGTAGTACTATTCCGAATACGCGTCAGAAACATACCCTTACTAACATACTCGTAATAATATACGGGCAAACATATTTAGGGCAATAATGATAAAGACAATGCAATGTCGTAATTCTGCGGATCTTATTGTTTAATTAAGACATGTAATGTAATCAACAAATATATCGACATCACCGATACGTTGGCGAACAAGAAAATAAAAAAGACAATATTTATCGTTCGTTAGCCCCTCGTATACAAATATTAAAACATAAAGAGAGTCGCAGCATCATCATAACTAGTGTGACGTCGCCGCTCCGGGCGCCATAGCCCGCGCCACAGTAAGTGGCGACGCGCGTCGTAAATAATCATTTTAATAAGCGTGTATCAGATGATGAGATTGATGGTTATTACGAGATCGGTTGCCCGCGGGAGAGGCTGTCGTTGGGGGCGTGACGTCACGCCTGTTGATCATCCAGCCATCGTTATGGTTTCTGAACTAAACAGCAACACTGGAACCCGAGCGCTTCCCCCAGTGTGTGCTGGGACCGTGCCAGTAGATCAAAACAAAGGACAAATATTAAAAGTTGATTCTCGTTAAATTCTGAACTTAAAGTTTAATAAATTATTAACAGTTTCCAATATCATATGGTTCGAAACTTTGAGAGAAAAATAAAACTTGGAATTGTTGAATGTTGATTACCAACCATTATTTGTTTCTCTTTTGAAATTGTATTGTTGAATATTGATTTCTCGTTAATGAGTTGGAACTACCGCGTCGTATTGTTACGTGGCGATATTTGTAACATTTTATTACAATCACTTGTTTGAGTGGTAACGTTTCTAAACGAACGAAGTTGAAATTTTCATTGCGTTAGTTTCGATAAATATTGCTCTTATGTGACAATGATGACCTGAAAGATGTTTAAAAGAGGCATTGAGGAGTTTCTTTCACTATATCTTGTCCTCTATGAAAAAACATCATTTTGAAACGGTGGTAGATTAAAAAAACAATGTTCATAAGTGTATCAGTGATACCTACATGAATAATTGTTTTTTGATTTTCCTTTTTTTTCTACACTCATATTTGTCTTCAGACGCGAATTCATGTTTTATGCAATATACCACTTCGTTTTTAGTTTTTTAAACTAGATATTATTTTAGTACCTATCTAGTAATTTCGTATGATTAGAGTTAGGTCTAAAACTACGAGATCTATATTAGAAAATTTGAATAAACATTTGTGTTATAGGGCTGAAGCTATTCTAAATATGGTTATGTTTATGAAGTGATCGTGCAAACTGGACTGGCTTGTTTGTATTCAAATCTACCATGTTATTAAATGGTTTTTGAATGAATCTACAAACCATGTATGTCGTTTGAATCTCTGGCACGAAATCAACTGTGACAAACTTTATTATAGAAGCCTCCCCGAGAGCGCGAGCCGCGCGGGTTGCGGCGCTCGTTACACTCTATGAGACTAATAACGTAAAGACAAGTTTGTGCGCCGCTGTTTGCGTCGGGGGCAATCTCCATTTCCACGGCACATAATTCAATTATTCTTCCACCATTTGAAAGGTACTTACAATATTCCGAATCGACATAGCCTATATAATTTCGTTTAATTTGACACATTAAAGTGTACAATAAATGATGATGTACATACATTGTATTGTATTTCGATACGTTCGGAAGATTTCACTTGTGCGTAGAAGTTTCAAGCTTTCACTTCCATCATCAAACCTAATAATCAAGTGAATTGAGTAGAAATATGTACTCAGAACATGTGGGAGTACTCTGTGAGTTCACGTCACGTTCAGTTCCGGCCATTTAGGCCCAACGCCCACAGAATAAGGCGCGGCGAAGATACGGCGCAGATATGGCAAGTTCAATACTATCTAACATAACTGACGTCAATAATTCACGTCAGATAGTATGGAACTTGCTATATCTGCCGTATCTTCGCCGCGCCTTATTCTGTTTGCGTTGGGCCTTAGAGCTTCGGCGTCAGATCTTCATGATCCCAGATGATATGAAATGAATAGAGCTAATAGATGAGTTCATCATGGGTTCATTCGTTTAGAAATACGCCGCCACGTCCACTTAAACGTTTAAACTTTATCATCGCTATCCACCGCAACGAGAACAGTTTCATTTAAACCAAAATAATGTATGACCGAATTATTTTTACCGAAAGCTTTAATTAGTCTGTGATAGCATATTTTTGTTTCTTTTCTGAGTAACGATTTTTAATTTTAGTGATGTATCATCAAAATTAGTAGGTACGTGTGTAATTTGGCACACATTTTTCCTATTCTGCTCCTTGCCGGCGCGCGGCGCGGCGCCACCGTCGTACACCGACTGCTGCGAAACGTTAATTGGAAATCGTTCAACTAATACTCGACGCGTTAAAGGGAGACCGATCCAGATACTTACGAGCGTTTATCTCGCAGGTGACTCAAAGAAAACACTCGGTTTTATTAGCGGAGCGCGGCGTAATCGGGTATTGAGGCAATTCAATACGAACGCTTGGTTTTATTTTCCGAGGCGTGTCTTTTCTTTGCGATTATCCTCCACCTGCCGCTCGCCGCCGCTTTGTCCTCGCAGCGAGTGGTGCGCGCGGCGCCGGGATAACGTTCGAGTATAAAGAGGACGTCTCCACTGACACATCACCGGCCACTCCAAGTCTTCGAGCCAGAAATGTAAAATTTTGCATACAGGTGCTCTTGATGATGTAGACGAGGCGTGGTGAGGCTGTAAGGTGCACACACATTGTACATAATTTATGGCAAGGATTTATGCAGGTTTTATTTACACTACTTGTCTTGTAGTAGTATATTATAAGCAGGTGTAAGTGGTAGCGCCATGTAAGGTGCGCCCGGGGAAGGACCACCGCCCCACTTATTTCTGCCGTGAAATAATTGCCTATAT
>DWKA01001414.1:0-12497 GCA_018249155.1 Panoquina ocola ocola | reverse complement strand
AAAAATTTTTACCCCCATATAGGGGCCCCCAAACAAATTTTGATACGGGGCCCCGCCAAGGCACGCTACGCCACTGCGCTAAGATGAATAGGATTTTTTTTCCCGAAGCGAAGCGAGGGCGGGCTACTAGTAGTATTATATTTTAAAATTACCCTTATTTCAATTTTCAAGACTACATAATTAATGTACATACATTCTAAAAATCGAATGACCATCACCTCTGAAACAAGAGTGCACGATTAGAAGTGAGACATAAACAATAGACAGAAGATTTTGAATTTATAGAGGTCGAGATGTTATGCTGGTTGAAAAAGTCCATGTTAGTCATTGACAAGGTAGGTTAGCTTGGAAAGAATCTGAAAGAGACAGCAAGTTGCTCAGAACAAAAAGCAGAGAAAAACGAGTAAGCCGACTTCTACGCATCTAATGTCTCTTCTACGTCTTTCAAAGTTACTTGCCCATGACTATACTAATTGATCACGACGTGGCCAAAGATAATAATATGATAAGAGTAAAGCACTACTAAACAAACAATAAAGTCTTATATTATCAAAGGCTTTGTTCCCAAATCCCCCCAAATTGCCACCTTCTTTGCCCAATCTACTGTCACGGCCACACCGACAAAAGATGCTGTCTTATCTTTTTTCTATCAAAAATATCTTATCTATTTTCTATAAAAAATATCTTATCTATTTTGCTGTAAACGCTGTATTCCACTGCAAGCTGTGCTGATTTAATATAAATATTAATTTTGGTTATAGGACTTTATTGGATTTAAAATAATGTAACTTTAGTAATTCTTCTTTTGGGTATGAGGTTTTAATACGTTTCTGAAATATTCTGACTTAATTAATTCAATCAATGGAAAATGCAGTCAATATGTACTCAGTCGTTAATATACGCCAACTAGTAGAATAACATTTCTATAAAATTAAAAGCTTCAAATAAAATACTACTTAAGTTGAAAAAAAGTACAGACACCTCTTGATTATATTTGACTAGCAGCCCGCCCCTGCTTCGCTTCGGGAAAATACGGTATATTGCTGCTCCTCTCCTATTCATCTTAGCACGATGATATAATTATAGCCTATAGCCTTCCTCGATAAATGGGTTATCTAACAATGAAAGATTTTTCAAATCGGACTAGTCGATCCTGAGATTAGAGCGTTCAACCAAACAAACAAACAAACTCTTCAGCTTTATAATATTACTAGCTGCCCGCCCTCGCTTCGCTTCGGGAAAAAATAGCATGTCTACATATAAGTATAAGTAATAAATTATATATATAAACCTTCCTCTTCAATCACTCTATCTATGAAAAAAACCGCATTAAAATCCGTTGCGTAGTTTTAAAGATTCAAGCGTACAAAGGGATATAGGGATAGAAAAAGCGACTTTGTTTTATACTATGTAGTGAAGTGATAAGTAATAAGTATAAGACAAGTATAGATTATACTTGATAATATCACATGATCTCATCGTAACAAATTTAGTGTGTACGTTCCTTAGTTACACTTGTCTCTGCTGTACATAACATAATAAATGGAAACTTTTAGGCCTCTGTTACGAAATTTATTGTCATCAAGTGTGTCATCCACGTTACTCTCTTTGAGCCTGAAGACTGTGATCGTTTAATAATAAAATTTTGCAGCTGGTGTCATCAAAGGAGGTGAATATTTTTTTACATAACTAACTGTCTTACCACAACATCACCAGATGATATGTGGAGTGAAGTCTAATTCCGGCTCCAGACTATCGTCCAACAGTCCAACTGTTCGCCCAACCTTCAACAATGATGTGGGATGCCAAAGAAACACTAGGCGATAATTGTTTCACGACATGTTTCGGCGACATGGCAACAACGCGCAACTTATGTCCGCAGCGACGTCAGACGAAGTCGCGGGACTTCGCGGAACTTCGCCTGACATATTTGGCGACATCATCCAACAACTGAAAACTACGCACAGGATAGCCGAGCGATGTTGCCTGACATGTCGAGCGATGTCTATCAACGTCGCGCTACATCACTCGATGAGGTTTTTGACACGTGTCGCGCAATATTGCCAGAGATGTCGAACGAAGACCGGCAACGTCTCTCTACCTCACGTCAGGTGAGGTTGTTGGCGACACGTGTCGCGGCACATTTGTCCCCTAATGTATATTTGGCTGGAGAGTTGGCGTGTATGTTAGAGAGATCGAACATGAGTTGGATCGTGTTAGCTCGCGAACGGTTCCATGGCTGTAAATAAAATTGTGCCCACATCAAAAGAGTTTGCCACTATTTAGTGGAGCTGTATTATTAGTAGGGTAAATAGAGAAAATCACGACAATTTGTCATAAATCTTTCAAAATTCAAACAAGTATAAAAAAAAATTGTAAAAAAAAAGTTTTTGATAATTTATTTCAGCCAACAAGGCCCTTACAAACTAACCTACAGACATGAGTTTATACAATTTTTGACTTTCTATTCGTTTCTACCACGAACAAGCGAAGAACGATAGGTATCTTTTAAAATGTTTTACAATAGTTAACTTATTACAAATGAAATCAATATCATCTAATTCAGTACAAGATGAACAACGTGCAATGTAGTGATGCTGTGCACTGGTATATGAGTGAGATCAGTTCCCGCGTGGTGGCCCAAACAGGGAAGGCTGCTGACAGACACCACCTCGGGAAACTCATTCTGCAAGGTTTAAAAGATGCCCCGGATTTCATTCTACAGGTATGTGCTTAGCTTTTGTACATAATATCATGAACTTAATGAACTTTGTATCCTCCACGAGAGTAACAATCGTAATAACGACGTTGATTCAGAAGTAAACGTTGCTATTAGAACATACGATGTTCTCATGTTCCACGACTTACAATCTTGAATGAGTACTTCACAAAAAATTTGACAATGTACCCACATGATTCAGTGATTTATTTTTATTATAATTTTAATTTTAAATGTGTTTCAGATCGATGGAGGAACAGGTGAATCGGAGACATGCCAATCAGTGTTAGAGAGATCCATCCGATGCGCCACAGCCCTCACAAACGTAGGGCTGAGACCCAACGACATTATAGTCATTATGTCTAACAACAACTTGGATGTCTCGATAGTAATGTATGGCGGGTTTTATACGGGAGTCGCTGTGGCTTGCATAGACGTAACTTTTAAAGTTCGTAAGTATGCTCTACAGTATTTTCTTACTTGTACTATTATTTCATCGTTAGTTAAGTCTTTCGTTATCACTGAGTGACATAGACCGTATTTATTTTGTCTTAACGTATAATTATAATAAAATTATATAACAAAGTTGAAAAAGGCGTATATTCTTCAATGAATTTGGCTTCCGTTTGACATAATTTATGATTTTGATGAGATAAGATTTTCAGTAAATTATCTTCTTACAGAGGAAATGAGGGACACATTCGGCTATTTAGAACCTAAGATAGTGTTCTGTGAAAATAAAATTGCTTCTGATGTTCAACGAGCTCTGGTTGAATTAAGTTCTAAAGCGAATATTGTTACATTCGGCGAAGTTGACGGGTTTTGTAGCTTTCCTGACTTTTTGGAAAAACATGGGGATGATGGAATCATTGAGAGTTACACGTGAGTTATTTTAAGTAAATAGTTGAGAAATAAGCAGACTACCTGATTATAAGTATAGTAAATATCAGTGTGATGCCAATCAAAAGGATGCAGCCACGCGAATTATTGTTTCCTTAGTCTACTTCTACACTTTGTGTACCTCATTGATAAACATTGAAACGAGCCACAGACGTCAGCATTGCCGATGATGGGCCATACGAGAAAGGAAAGATAAGGAAACAATAATAAGGAAAAAAATCGACTACAAGAAAACACTTGAATTGACGTAAGATACAAATAAATTATTGCATGACTTTGTTCCAGCGCATCCGACTTCGACCCAGCTCAAACTACAGCATTACTAGTATCCACTAGTGGTTCAACAGGCCTTCCTAAATCAGCAATACTTACACATAAAAATCTGGCTGTATTGGTACCTAACATGTGGTAAGAGCAAAATATACAACTGCTTCAGAATATAGATCTAGAGACCCTGTCTACTTCATAGATCATTCTTATTTTCAGGATTAACTATGATAAGTTTCCTACGCCGGCGAAAAAGGTGTTACTTTTATCGCCCTTGCAGTGGTATTCAGCACTCTATAAAATTATAATCTCACCAATTATTAGAGTAACCAGAATACAATCGTCAACACCTATAACCATGGATATGGAACATGCATACTTCCTCATAAACAAATATAAGGTGAATATAATGAATAAAACATAAAATTTAATATTATTGCCTGACCAAAAATCGAAAAGTTTCATTGCTCCGATAGGTGCCGTAGACTTTACTCGCCATGCTAAGTTCACCTAGGTGACTTACGACGGTTTCAAACTAGCGTTTTTTTACGCGCGAAGCTCGTTTTGTACGAGCGTTGACGCGCGTATTTAAACGCGAGCCTCTGACAGACGTCACTGAACCATGCCAGTATACGCGCGTCCGTTTTTTGTCCGTTTTTTTTTTGACGCGCGTATTGTAGCGCGCGTGTAAGCGCGTATGCTGAAACAACCGTATACGCGCGGCACAAAATGCTAGTCTGAAACCGCTCTTAATCACTTCTATTTTAACCTCTTTACCTCAACACGCTAGGTATTTTTTGTTATATTTGCTTACTTTCCCTATGGGTATTATCCTGACGTGTTTTTTTAGTTATTTTCATTTTTAAGAGGTGTCGGCACTCACGGACTAGTTAAATAAGGTATATTCTTAGAATATAAAATATAATCTGTGAGTCTATTGTTTAAGTTCATTATTTTGTCTTATTTTACGGACTATTATTCAAATTTCAATTTTAAGCCCAACGTTATGATGACGAGCCCAAACTTCTTGACCGCTTTGCTCAAACCTGGTGCTACGGAGAAATGTGACTTTAGCTATTTCGAAACGATTCTCAGTGGAGGTAGCGCACCTCATAAGAATCTAATCCAAGATATGAAGGTATGTACAATGTATAATATCGTAAAATCGATAGATATCTATGTCACCCTCATCGCTAACCTACGGTCCAATCTGGTCGAAGTGTCTTTAAACAGTGTGTTTTGTAACTAGTCGAGAAATGTAGGCAGACAAATTCCTTGACGATAAGTGGTTATCGTGTCGTCACCTCACCACCACCGCAGTAGAATGAAGAAGAATTAACTGGCTCTTAAGCCAACGGAATACGACGAGTCGTTTGGCAGCTGACTCAAACAAAAAGGTGGTAGGAGGTGTTTATAAAATACTTCCAAACCACATTTTCATACACCCTACTACAGTAAAATTATATTAAAACAGCATTTCATTACATTATCTTTAAGTAGCAAATATTTTCAATAAGGATCTCCATCCTTTATTGAACAGAAAACACCATAAACAGGGCTCTATCATGTATTAACAATATTATTTGTAAATTCAGATGTATTCCTTTTCCAATCATTATTCAGGCAGCGTCGCCTACTACCCAACTATATATTATTTACGGGATGAGCGAGCTTTCGGGTATAGCGTTGAACTTTACATGCCAGCTACCAGGCTCATGCGGAAAAGCGTCTGGAACCTGCCAACTGAGAGTGAGTAAAACGTGTTTCAACCTTCTAATGATTACCGGAAAAAATTGGGGCACTTTGGTTTCTTCTTTTAATTAAAACACTGGGAACTTCACACTGCTTCAGCTCAATTTGGCTCCTTATCAATTTTTAATGAAGAACGTTGTACCTATCGGAAATATCAAAGGTCCTTATACCCCTTCATCGATATGCTTGTCGACTGCAGACCGAAGCTTCAGTCAACCCTTAGCTATTTAAAATTTTCTTTGGATAATTATATTACTAACATTTTGCAGCTAGTCAATCCTCAGACGATGGAAGATATTACTGAACCCAATATAACGGGTGAACTCTGGGTTAAAAGTCCAGGAGCATTAAAGGTAATTTATTTTATGTATTGAAACTAAAAAGATGACAAACAATTTAGATACAATAAATGTAATGTATAACACTTCCAGGGTTACTATAACAACGAAAAAGCGACAGCTGAAGTGTTGACTCCGGACGGGTGGGTGAGAACAGGCGACTTGTTTAAACGGGACGAGAACTGGAACTTCTTTTTCGTTGAGCGTTTGAAAATGCTGTTGAAGTATAATAATCACCATGTACGTATACATTATAATTATGTACATATTTAACATACTTGTAGCAAACGAGTTAGCAGTGCCACCGTACCCTGACACCATTGAATACCTGTGAAAAACTCAAATAGGACAGTAGGAGCATTTGCAGTTTGTTAATAAGTGAGGATTTAAACCTATAAACAAAAGTGGTTATAGGGTGGGGTTTGAAGGATAAGGTCGGGAATTGATCTTATTCAGGACACACCTTCAAAGTGGAAAAAGTAGTGCCTGCATAAATATATAGACTTATCGATATGAGCAATACAATTATGTCGTAGTACAGTAATATCATTTTTAGATATCACCAACCGAGATTGAGGATGTGATCATGAAACACCCTGGAGTATTTGAAGTTGCCGTCACCAGCGTGCCGGACAGACAGTGGGGGGATCTGGTAGTAGCGTGCGTGGTACCACATGACGGCTACCAACTCACGGCGCAGGAAATCAAGGATATGGTCAAAGGTGGTTTTTAAGATATACACATAAGTTTATCACAACTATTTTAAAAGAGCTATGAGTCCGCATTACGAAAACATAATTTTCCTCCTTAAGGGAGATCTCTATGAAAACTAATATCAAACTAAGATAAGAGAAATCCATCCATTCCACACGTTAAACAAAAAGGTTATACCTGCTATGGTGCTATGTTACTTACTCTGTAGTTAAGGTATCTTGGACACTAAAGTCACCCTATAGACAATTGTATCCAAGTATAGGCTTGGCAAGAATCTGAAAGAGACATTAGATGCGCAGAAGTTGTTTTGCTCTGCTTTTTGTTCTCCGCATCTAACTGTCTCTTTCAGACTCTTGCTAAGCTCCGGGCCTAAGTAACCTCTGTAACTTTTGATTTACCTTTCAGAATCCCTCACCGACACGAAACAGCTTAGGGGAGGCGTGGTGTTCATGAAGCAGCTGCCAATGACGACATCGTCTAAAGTAGACCGGACGAAGCTAGCGGCCATGGTGCGGGCGATGGAAAGAGAATGATAATAATAAAGCAATTGTATCCAAATTAAATGTTTTATTACTTTCCATACTTGCAATAGGTGTGTGCAACAGGACTGTGACCCGCCATATCTCCCGAAAACTTGACTACTCACTGTGATCCGCCATATCTCCTGAAAACTCACCGTGACTCACCATATCTCCCGAAAACTCGACTACTCACTGATCCGCCATATCTCCTGAAAACTCGACTACTTACCGTGACTCACCATAATTATTATCTCCCGAAAACTCAACAATGGTCGGATGTTTGGATTGTTGTGTGTGTCGGCTTTGAGATATTCAGCTACTAGGAACTGTATATTGTCGAAATACCACGCGGGCGAAGCCGCGGGCGGAAGCTAGTTACTAACTAAAAAGTTAAAAACGCCAAGATGGCGGCAACTAGACAACACCTGTGCAAACTCGCGCTCCGTAAATTATTTTTAATTACAATAGTTTATAGTTTGTATTCACTCTTAAATAGGTCTTTATAACGTTGTTTACAATATAAGTGTAAGTTTTTCTGTGTAAAAAGTAATAATAATACTTGCATCCACAAAAATTCAATAGTGAATGACTCGTTATTGACTAGGTAAGTACTTAATTATTTTTGTTGATTTATTTTGTGCCAACTTGTGCGATACGCGCGAAGCGACTCGGTACCTATGCACGGCGTAATAATAATAATTTTATTATTATAGAAAAAACAAACTTTTTCTAACGTATAGATATAATTTGGGATGATAAGATACATGATAATACATACGACAATCAAACACTCAGAATAGCCACCTCGAGTTCATTACGATAATATAAAACTGATGTTTGTTCTGCACTGCAGTGCAGTTGGATGTTACTATTTTTTAATTTTAATCGTCGTAATCAAGTGATTCAAATAAATGAACTATCGTTATACTCGTGTATAACTTTGTTCTTTCCGGGTATAACATTCAGTGGACAAGTGAATTATTGCACATACTCGTACTTTTATCGATAATAGGTATTGTATGCATTTGATTTTTTTTAATAAATTATTATTTTCACACTAAAGTCAGGAAAGATATACCTGCTGTGAACACAACGACTACTTTCTGAGTTAACTACCTATATAGAATCATTTTGTCGAGATAATAATTTGTAGAAATGCTTAAGTTTGAATTATGCCCCTAGAAGCATCTTAATCTGGACCAAGGAAGAAAGTCCTTGATCTGGATAAAATACTTGTATGTTTACTTTCACACTTAGAAAATGCATGAACAAATATCAAGGCATTTATTGTGTTTATTTGTATTTACCTATTTATTTTGATAAAATAGTTACTTAAAATTTAACGAAGTCAAGTAGCGTATTTAGTATGTACCTAATATACCTACAGAAGGTCAAAATTAATTAAGTGACCTTATTCTTTTCAGTAATATCATGGAGGAACTTGCTTCTCGAATCATATCTCGCTCTGGGATACCTTCTGACAGGTTTCATATTGGCAAGCTCATTTTGCAAAGCTTCAAAGATTCACCAGATAGTATATCGCAGGTAAGAGGGAAATACGAGAATTGCTATCTACCTCATACTTAAGAGACGCAAAAATTCTTACGATATTTATAGGATTTAAGCAAAGTATTTGGTTTCTAAATCTATGCATTAATTTAATTTACTTGTATCAATGTTTGTTAAATAAATACATATTTTTAAGATTGATGGTGCAACGGGCCTCTCAGAAACTAATAAAGTAACCATGGAAAAGTCAGTTCGTTGCGCCTTCAGCATGAGGAGCTATGGTCTTCAATGTGGAGACGTGATAGCCATCATGGCTCCCAATCACTTGGACGTGGCGGCTCCGTTCTACGCTGCTTTATATCTTGGAGTTGTTATCGCCACTGTTGACAGGACCCTGAGTGTCAGTACGTAGTTTTTGGTACCCAATGGTTTCTTGATAATTTCACTTAAGTTCATTGAAATTCGTGAATTTATCCATCTCAAGCCAACGTCAATATTCGTTGTTCAGCAGGGTGCACAAAAAAGATTACCCTAATGAATAATATCCCTAATATTGATTATGGTAATCCTTTTAGTGCACCCTGCTGAACAACGGACCAAAGTTATTGCACTGATCCTCAATGGCGATAGTAACCACTTGGGTACCTCGTTTGCACGCGTTACATCTATGTTTGTGTGTAATTACGTTTGTGTGTAATTATGTGTCACCAAACTAAGTTAGTGCGTTCATCATCTTATGCGTGACGCATGACATTGCACTATGACATCGCATCGCAGTATCGTACCAAAGTATCGTACGAGCGATGGCAATAGGACAGCGCCTTAGACTTCATCTTCAACCATCAGATGTAATTGTGGTCAAGCATTATAGTAAATGAAAATAAAAACAGATAAAACGTTATAATAACATTGTAATCGCTGTTATTTTTCAGAGGAACTTCAAAAGACCTTTGATATTTGTAAACCGAAGATAATTTTCTGTCAAAGTGAGAGAGCTTCTGACATACAAAAAGCCTTGAGCGATTTGGAATTAAATTCTTTGATCGTAACTTTCGATAAGGGAGACTTCTGCAGCTATTCCGAGTTCTGCGAGAAATATGGTGCTGCTGAAACTGATGTGGAGGACTTTCAGTAAGAACTTTGTTCTAAAAAATATTTTTTTAATGACAAAAAAGCTGATGTCTCGTCTGAGTATAAGTCATCATCGTCGCCAAAAACGTCAGCAACAACGAAAGCATCACTGATATTTAACGCCCCACAAGAAAAGAGAAGAAGAAATAAGAGGATGGTAGCTCTAGCTCGGTAACGTTTACTGAATAATAATATTAAATTATATTATTCTCATGCGAAGCCCGGCTTTTAGATCCTTTTACTACACCCTAGTATAGCGGCACGGGAGTAGGGTCAATAAAATTAAATGTTCTCCTATGGAGATAAAATAAGGGATGATGGAGCATGTAGGTACATGTATTGGTTTGAACCAACGATTACAGTTAGTGTGTACCTATCTGTCTAAACAAAAGTAAAGCCACAAAAACTATACCTAATTAATAATAATACTTCTTAACGCGAGCGAAGCCGCGAACAAAAGCTAGTTTCTTATAAATTTCTTTTACATTCCTTCCAGACCAACAGATTTTCCTGCTGATGAAGCATTGGTCTTCTTAGTACCGACTAGTGGAACCACGGGCCTCCCTAAATGTGCTGCCATCACTCACAAGAACATAGCTATAATGCCTTACTCAATGTAAGTATTACTTCTTCGAGCGTTTTCTGAAAATATCAACGAGGTTGTAATATTGTAGCACTGGAAATGTTTAAAGTTTAGTTATGGACCATAATTTTGTCTCAAAATGACTTGAAGAAACTTACTATTTTGACTTAGAAATTTTTAAGTTTTCTAGTTATAAATTTTCGTGTATTCGAGTTTTCTCAATACAGAAATTACGATTTCCTAATCTAGCAAACTCAGATAAAATGGCCAGAACCGGACCATTTGCTCTAGTCATAGTTTTTTTGGGTATAAATTCAAATTCAACTTCAAATTCAAAATCATTTTATTCACGTAGGTATTATAAATACTCTTGTGCAAGTCTTTTTTTTGATTCTACCACCATTTCGGGAAAAAAAAATAACTTATTACCTTCTTCTACCAGGACAATATATAATCAATTTCCTACACCCACTCGAATGACCTTGCTCGCCTCACCACTCCAATGGTTGACTGCCGTCATACACTTCGTGCTGTCACCTATCGTGAGGTACATCAGACTCCAAACCTCGGTTGACTTAACTACTGAACACGTGTATCACCTTATCAACACTTATCGAGTAAGCAGAGTTTTATCATAATTATTATAATACCCAGTAGTCATCATAATTTTTCTTGTCTTCTCATATCTTGTCTTTATCAATTTCAATCTTCTTTCAGCCCACATTCACAACAGTAAGCCCAACAATGTTGACAAATTGGATCTCACAACCTAACCGGGACCAATGTGACTTTTCATGCTTCGAATATGTGATAATAGGAGGTAGTGTCGTGTCTACGTCTCTGATTGAAGAAATGAAGGTACTATCAAGAACTTCACAACGTTTTTGTTTACAGTTTTTGTACACATTGAGATTAGATGCAGCCCCCTAGCCTTACCCGATTACTAAATCTACAGACAAAATATGCACAGACCATGCCCTGCTAATAAGTGATTGGTGTAGTTCAACTACAACTGATTTCGAGTAAACATTTCAGAAAATAGCACCAGAAGTGAAAATCAAAAATACATATGGGATGACTGAGGTGACAGTTGCGCTTCGCGGTGACAATTCTCCCCCAGGTTCGTGTGGGAAACCTATCGGAGCCTATCAATATCGTGTAAGTAAACAGCAGGATTTTTGATGTCAAACTACAGGTGCGCCTTGGTACCAAAACAAAACCTTTTAATTTACATGTTTAGAGCGATAAATTAACCACAAATCCACGACGCCATATCCTCAACTTGGTTCAAGACGAAGATCCCAGTCTGGAAATTTCTCAAAAGCCTTGGAGTTGGAAAATCTACTCAAAATCAAAATACTTTCTCTCATAACCTCAACCTCAACCATCTTAATGATGAATTCAGTTCAACTTCTTGCATTGACAGCAATATCCAAATCTAACACCCTAAATTTACTTTCGCAATTTCCCAGCTCTGGCGCTCCTTCTTTTTTATTTAATCTATTAACGGATCGTGATGTTGTGAGGGCTGTACAATCTATTTCTTCCGGTGCGGTCGGCAGTGATAACATTAGCCGTAAGATGATTTTTCCCCTGCTAGACGTCCTCGCTCCTATCATCACTTTATCCTTAACCAATCTATCCTTCAAAACTCCTTCCCTTCCTACTGGAAAGATACTAACATCATTCCCACACTCAAAAAATGCAACCCTAGTTCTTCTTACCAGTACAGGCCAATTTTCATCCTCCCCTTTCTATCCAATTCCAATTCCTAAATCCTCTCCAATCCGGGCAGGTCATAGTACGGCTACTGCTCAAGTTACAATCACTGATAAAGACCCGTTTTGAGCCTACTGGACTTCAGCAATGCGTTCAACACAGTAGATTTCGACCTTCTCTTAGGGGTTCATCACACTCTCAACATATCTCCGTTGTCAATAGATTGGTTTCGTAGTTGCTTCGTTGGCAACGTGTTCAAGTCCAGGACAAATTCTCTTCATGGAACGATACAATCGCCGGTGTACCACAAGGTGGCGTGTTGTCTCCTCTTCTCTTCTCTATCT
>DWKA01001413.1:0-12497 GCA_018249155.1 Panoquina ocola ocola | reverse complement strand
TTTATCTACATTAAATTTCCTATAAATAATGTCTAAACATTTTCACTCTACGATGAATACTTTAGGAGATACAGACTATTAATCATATTCTGGACTGAATTTTTTTTGCCAACCCATTTGCAATATGTTTATTGACATATTTTATTTACAAAAAAATATCTTTCATCTATTAACCGTCTCGGTGCAGATCGATGTTATTACGGGATCTTCTACTATTATCATATTTAACTTCATTTAAAATGTTTTCTCGCTCAAATAATAATCAGCACAAATAAAATTTGGTTTCATTATGAGAATTATCGTAATGTTCGTCAATAACAAAAAATATAACACTTCCTAAAGTAGGTACATAAGCCTCTATAATTCTAGTATAGTAATAGTGGTAACTTAAAAAAAAATGGCAGCAAATTGTTGGGCCACTATGAGAAGTCCGCTCGAATATTAAAGGACCTAAACGTAAATAAGGGTCTGATAGGTCTGGTAGTTTCATCAGAATTTCTATTTGTTACTTAATTTACCGACCGATTCATCTATCGCCTAGTAAAACCGATGTAACGAGACCGTACACACACAAAATACAAATTACAATTTGTCAAGAGTTTGTGTCAGTAATTGGTAGCTGTCGCGCTACTCTACATATTGCTATTAATCCTCGCTAAAACAAAACAACGACGTCAAAGCATTTCATTAGCCGATAGGATAACATACGAAGATATCAATAGTCGCTCGTGACTCGGCGTGGTGCGACAAAGGCACAATTAGATGAGAACGGTAATCGCGAGCGTAGAACAAGCGGTGTGAATGGCTCCCGCGCCGCCGCGCGCCGCCAGCGATCAGTCTCATTGTCGCGGCTCGGCGATACAGTGATCGCAGATAAAGCGAACTCCCCGATGAATGCTTCATAGATTTCTAAAGGACACGAATACTTCAACAATAGCAATAAAAGGAATTTACAAGCGACTCAAAGATACGCTTTTCGCGACACACTGCTTAGCGGAGACAAATTTTTAATAAGCAGTTATCGACGTGCAGTACAAGCTTACAGTCTCAACTAAATGAATAGTCAGTTATTTTTGCATGTTTCGGTCTCAGTAACGACAGTGCGCGAGCCCCGCCTTCATGAGCTGTTCGTCCTGTTTATCTATTCAATTATCAATGACGTTAAATATAAACATAACTTAAAATCACTGCATATTGATGTAAAGTAAATCTCGTCAAAACGAAAATATGTAAGAATATTACGTCTCCCTACAATTTTAACCACACGTCCATCGCTCCAACAAAGTTAACACCTAACTAGGAGTAACACGTAGTTAAACTGTCTCCGTAAACAACTCACGCTTCGACGTAAATTGTTATTTGAGCCACCGGCGGCATTACTGGACCCTTTGTGCTCTCTCGCGGTCATTAATTATCCGCGAAGCCAACTCCAACTTAACATAACGCCGTATCTGCGTCGAAGCCTCAACTATAACGCCACAAATACAAGCAGAGTCAATATGGACGGAAGGACGGACAAAAGGTATCGAATTCGGTCGACTAGTCTTACAACCTACTTTAGATCGAAGATAAAAATATAAGATAGAAGAAAAAGCCGAGAATTTACCAAAAACGATTCGAGCTGGATTTGCTATTTAATATCACTTTTGATTACTTTTTCCTTTTCAAATCAAGATCGTATCTGCTGCGTTACAATATAAAACGTGACAAGTTTTTAGTCTAATTCGTATCTTTGACCGTCGTTAAGTTATAAAGAGAGAACATGAACAATAAACTCAGTAACTCCTTTTGTTACAGGCTTCAACTACATACATTTGCAAATGAACACACATTAGGTACATATTACTGAAAGGTCCGTGAATACGTGACGCCGCTATATTGTGTTGACGGTATGCAATGACCAATCATGTTAAGACAGTATGTAACGCAATTAGTTGAGCAAACAAGTTCACAGAGCGTATGCAATATTTGCTCAGCGGCGATGGCCGCGCGGCGAGTGGCGAGTGGCGACCAATATCGCCGCGATCTGCTCCGCTCCACACGATGTATTGTAACGACCGATCCCTCCGCTCCGTGTCCGCTGATTGCCAATCATTTTTACAAATACAAACAATGAATACCAATAACGGATTAACGACAGCGCTCTGCTCTAGCTCCCAGCACACAACATCATTTTGTATCCGGATCCGAATGGTGGTAGAATCAAAAATACTTATATAATTAAATTAAACAAATAAATAGATAAAATAAGGTAGATATTCCAGTCATTGTTCCAACTACAGTATAGCAAAACGACCGCGACGTGCTCAGAGGCGCCCTCTCTTAATGTTAGTGACCATTAACCCTGACTATTGTTCAAACGAGTTGTGAACGGACAACTTCCCAATTCTGCTGTAAATCTCATTCGTTCCCTGGAGTGCGGCCGCGCGGCCCATACCTGCGGTGTTTACATCGTAGCGGTACGGACGATCTAATTTACATTCCAATTACGGAAGTAACCTAATTTGTTCCGAAGTAACACAATCTGAATGTGTAATTCAAGAACAATTGGAACTGTCAATCGCGTCCCTGAGAACAAGTACATATTAATTAAAGAACCGAAAGAAAGAAATAATTTAACAAGTTAGAATATTAATATACTTATTTGAATTTTCATTTATCTTGTGGCGACAAGGCAGTGAACATGTCACATGGCGGCGTCACGCTCATGCCTGACATTAATCAAGTATTCTACGACCTTAATATTGAAATTAGGACCTACTCATGTTTAAACCAACACAACGAGTCGCAAAATGTTCTACTGAATAACAAAAAGAACGTGTCAGCACGGGCTGAAATTAATATCTTGTGGTCGTGGACGAGTGTCGTGAAAAGAGCAACGAGCGGGAAGTAGAGTAACTGAGATGCCGTTGAGGTGGAGAGTCCTTAATATCACGGAAGCACTTTCCTCTCCCCAGACCTCTGCGAGCAACGTATTACGGCGGCCGGGGAGCCCCGGGTTTCGGCTAAGTACTCTGTAGCACCTCAACAACACCAACAAATTACTTACGCTTTTATAAAGAAAACTTTAAAAACAAAAGGTTCCTTATTTTTAACAACTATGTTACTTTTTTTTATTAAAACATTTACATAATAGTGATTTTTGTTTGTCTTTCTGTTTCTCAACGGGTCTGTATCGGCTAATGTAGGTACTCGTAGCTTAATCGATTTCTTTTCTTAGAACTTGAGTATCCCTGGTGAATGTTGAATTTTGTGAATCTCACACATTTAGATGAGAATCTTTTCTCGAGTTTATTTTCGATTAGAAACCCGATGCAGATTGAAGCTACTAGGCCACTGAAACCTTTTCACATGTTCAAACACCAGGATCATAATTCATAACGTCCGGAGGCGCGGCCGGCGGTGGTGTCTTTAATTGAAGTACATGATTGTCACCCCCGCGCACCACAGCCATCCATTAGGCTGCACAAAAAGCCTGTTAATACAAACGTGATGTTTGTTTTGTTTGTCGATAACCGGCATTGTATTTCCAGTGGAGTTTAGCGCCGTCTCGCCGGCCATCAATAAAGCACCAGCGCTGGCGTGTTCAAAACTAATGCGGCTATTGTTAAACCAAATTGAATTCTAGAACAATCGTGTTTTCGATTCGTTAAAACTGTTTCAGTTCTATTTTTATTATTACAAAACAAAAATGTACAAGTGTAGCGTTCGGCAATTAATGCGCAAACAGAATCAGCCGGGCTTCGGCCGCTCGTGCAATAATACCCGCTCGTTGCGAGTCTCGCGGCGCTGTGTCGTGTGTCAGATACCTTTTGTTGAGAGAGCCTCAGAGCCACTGCAATTCCTAACGCAGTTACAGCGGACTCTAGCTATGCCTTTCAAGCCGTGCTCTACACGCGATTTATAGTTTTCATACTATTTTTAACAAATCTTGAACATTTGAAGCTATGTATTTTATGTTAAGAATAGAAAAGGTTTGAGGTCTGAATACACAATACAATATAATTCACTGAATAGATATTGAGGATTATGTCTTAGCTACCGGCGCGGCAGACCAAAATGTACTTGCATTTGCCAGAGCGCCGTGAGCCACTCAAGTGTCAGTGCTGTGTTAGCTAACAAATGCCTGTAGCAAACACCATCTAACTATTATACATCTGTAATTTGTAAGCAATAATTTAAAGCGATTTCCTTCACCGGCTGTATGACAATCAGTAACCAACATCCTCCAATCGAGTGTCATGACAGCGATACATCAATCAAGGACATGGTACCCGGAATAAAGAATAACATCATAAATTCCTGACCTTTTCACGAATCGTTTCGTTACGCCGCACCGACGCCGGCTATATTTGTTCC
The DNA here is from genome assembly GCA_018249155.1 of Panoquina ocola ocola. Taxonomy (NCBI): domain Eukaryota; kingdom Metazoa; phylum Arthropoda; class Insecta; order Lepidoptera; family Hesperiidae; genus Panoquina; species Panoquina ocola. The sequence continues at coordinate 8,138 of DWKA01001413.1, read as the reverse complement.
GGGGCAGAGCTCGATAGTTATCTGATAAAACGGCAAATAAAAACGGAATGGGCGCGAAACGGCCAATTAGCCCCTTATGCAATCTGATAGTCATAAAATAAAACAGCGATTTGAATCTAACGGAATTACATTGTTATTGCTGTCAGTGTGGCTCGCCTGTGGCGGGCGTGTGGCGGGCGAGTGGCGCGATTGTGGCGCGTCCGTGGCGGCAGTGTGTCGACAACATCACAACAATGCCGGTGTTTATCCGCGGTAATGGCGGACGAGTAAATTAGCAGTGCAGCTAGTCGGCACACGCTACATGCGGCGGACAATGTAAGCCTAATTAATCAATGTTACGTGTACACAAATGGTATAGAATTGCGACGTGTTCATTTATATGTATTGCTTTACATGCAATACTAGTCTGATGTTATTTAATTCATTCAGTGAACACCGTGCGTGGTATAAGCTGTAACGGGTTCCAATAAAGTCGCGGAAAACTGGTGACGTTATTCGATCAGGAGTTGTGTCCATGACGAATTAATGAATTTACTGAGGACGGTAATATAATGTAACTGATACTATTATTGCCTGAAATGTATCATAGTAATTAATTTTGTTGAAGTTATTTGAAATTTACAATTACGAATAAATCTACTGAAAACAAAGCATTATTGGGCGCCAATTATTTTGATCGAGACTATAATAAAACAAAGACAAAAAACAAGCTGTGGCAACCACTGCACTGCCGGAGTGCAGTCTAACGAGAACTGATTATTTAAATAAATATCAACGAGATTGCATTTTCTTTTTTGTTTAAAGAAGCAAGTTAGCGAACCATCGTTAAAGTTCTCCGGCGATGGCGCTTACAGATTACATTTGCATATTTTACGCGGAGCTGTTTACGTTATAATTTTATCAAGCGGGTTCATGCGAGGTCATCGTTTCGATTACCCAAAATTTTGCATGCTGGTAGAATTGTTTCATCCCTGGCCGACTGCCTCCTTTCTACAATGAGTTGGAAATAAATGTCCATGGATCATTAACTAGCTGTCAGGTGGCTCTAATGATTTGTTCATTGATCGGTGACAGGAACACTATATTTGTTAAATGCCTTCATTTTGACAAAGTTTAACGCGAATACCATCATAATGTATGTACATTCATGTAATATTTCATATCATAATGTCATAACCTATATTAATCTGATATTTCATGTCATCATTTACATTAATCTGACTATGCCTCAAATAGACATGCAACAAAAACTTTGAGCTCGAAATTCAAAATAGCTTTGCATCATGAATCTATCTCCAAACTTCTTGACAGACGGATATACGGATGCTGCGCGCTACACTGACTTTATTAGCTGCTGGTTGCTTGAAACTACATGTATGTACATAAGACAAATAGATACATATTTGAAATACATACGACCTTCCCTAGAATATATGTTGGCAATGAGGCTAGTATTTCCGAAATCCTGTACCGGACCATTACGTAACCTCAGTCAAGCCAGACTCGATAATATTCGACTCTCCCATTACGCTATGTAAATTCAGGGAAAATTTGATTAACTGGTCTCACTCATGTTACATTCACCTAATAGAGTAAGCTGCATACGGATTGCAAAACTCCGAGTTTCCTGATGATGACGTATGAATGATGGCTTAAAGGTATAATTGAGGTACATTATTATATGCTTGTTAACGTTCGAACGGTATCGAAAGTAATGATCTCAGGGGTATTTAAAGTATGGCGGTCCATCGCTGGCCGCGAGCTAATCATCCCCTGATTTCCATATTTTCCACCGATTACCCGTCAGAGGACGTGATGTATTATCATATCAAACCCGCCCTTTGTTCTACACATTTTGAGTCGGAGCGTATTCTTGTTGAGCGTGGGGCCGGCGCCCGCCCGGAGGCTGTGCCGCTGCAACTGATTCTTTCCGCACATCACGTATAATGAAGACGATCAATCACTTAACAAAAGAATATAATATTAACACGCCGAACCCTCCCTCGGCGCTCTGAATACAAGTTCAGTAGACTTGCTAATATTATTTATGAGTTTTAGAGTTGGCATTATGTCTGTTGCCGACGGAGGTTCATATTATATGAGCGGGTATAATAATGGGGAGTATATTTTGCATCGTGCAGCCAGAAAATTGGCGCACTTCACATAATTATAATCCCCGCTATAAAACTACAGCCATATTCAAATGTTTTCTGACGTTTTAATAGGCTAATATAGGTATGTACCTAATACGAGAATTTGCTCGTTTAATAATAGCAGTAGAGTCACACGAGGACAGTTAAAAAAGTTACGAAGGTACGCAATAAAATATTCATCGTAGGACATAAAATGGGTTGGCTCGCTAAACAAAGAAAAAATATTCCTGGACGTTACTCCCGGAGGCTGTGAACAAACGCTGAAATAAATACTCGGTGCGAGCTCCGGTGAGTACCGGCTCATATAAGACACTCGCTGGGAATGTTACAAACGCCTAACGTGCCTCGCGTAGATCCGTTGCGAATAACAGAACCTGGCGCTGTCTCCTACCCCACAACCCCTCCCAAATCCCTTCTAAAGATTTACCGGTTATCAAAGGCGTAGCGGTTGAAGGGTTAACGCGGTTAAGCCCTGTAACGGTTTAGCATAATAATACCTGAGAACACCTCATCGCACACTTCACTGTACTAGCGAAATATTCTGATGAAATTTCCGTCCCGCTCTGCGGCGCCGGGGGCGAGCGAGACAGCGAGCGGTTCGTACATACTTCGCATAACGAGCGAGTTACTTATGTAGCTAAAACTTTACTGCAGCTTTTAAAGATGAGTACCTACTTTAATTTTAATTCAAATTAATATGCGCTTCACGTAGAAATATTAGTACAAAAGGATTCTTCTTCCAAATATAGCGCCTTTCTAAAAAGTTAATAAAATTAAAAATTAAGAATATTTTTCATAGGCAATTAATCTAGATTATAAAGGCATTGAATTTGAATTGAATACACTCTTAATAATAATGCTTGAATGGTATTGAAGATCCGCGTCAAGACTCGGAGTCACCCGGCCGAGTGCCGGGGTCACCTCGGGCCATAACTCAATATTTAATGCAAAATTGTCCCAAAGTTAACGTTTTAAGTTTAAAGCAGTAAAAGCGCGGTCACCGGCACATTCGTTATCGCCGCAATATTGGCAATGTATCGCCTAAAAATTGCGAAATTGTCGCTATAAAATGATAACTATCCGCGCAATAAACCTGTCAGAATTATATTGCGCGGGAATTGGGAAAAATCGCTCGCAGCAATGAATACACATGAGGGATGGAGGTTAAGTAGCGGCTCCACCGTCGACGAGTGGCGAGCCGACGGAAAACGAAATCATAATACCTAATTTATTTAGCAAATAAACCTACATCCCACAGACGTCAATCAATATTTCTCCATAATACTTTTAAGTAACTAAGGAAAAGTCCTTAGATATCTTTTTTTAAATATTTTATACCAAGATTTTACAAGGTCAGAAGATGTCATACAACTTTATTCCTGAGACATTTAATTGAAGGTATGCTTTCGAATTTCCAACATAATTTAAGAACTTCTTTCACAATTCAAGCATGTTATTATAAGTAATAGTACCTAATTGGTATCAAAGGAGTGGAATTGTATTTTTAAGACTTTGTTATCTTTTCAAGTAGCCATCTATAAAAAACATACGTCAACATACCACTAAAGTTATCGCTTACCGTCGTCGATGGGACACGTTGCCAATAAAGCCATGAAGTATAATACAGCGTATTGAAGCGGAGTGCATGCACACAGCACGTGGGCAGCTTGTCCCACTGCCGTGACTCAATGCTTCAGTGTTTAATATGATGTATAATTCATACTTAGGTACGCTGTAAAAATCCTGAAAAAGTTTATTGACACGTACTATTACTGTTATTTCACTTCATTATTATGTTTATGTGACCCGGCCCGACTCCGCACGTCTTACCGATTAATTCCAATTAACCAACATTCAAATTTTAAAATTAAAATTCAAAATCATTTATTCATCTAGGTATGATTTGTACACTTAGGAACGTAATTTTTTGATTCTACCACCATTAGTATTAATCCTAAAGTATTATTTTAAGATTCCAACGTACCTACAGCTACGCCTCGTAGGAGGATGACAGGAAAATAACAGGTCAACATATTACGTAATATCTGAATGCCCGTGAAAATGCGGACGACGCCATCCTACTTCAGCATCACACGAAATAATAAATAAAATTCTTGTTATTCTTTTTGCCGCCACTCGACGCACTCGGCTTGGATGACAGCCGGTGACATGGTTCGAAATAAAATTCGACTGATACACGATTCTCAACCATCTAAAAGCACCTACATCTAAAACCAATAATACATTTTTAAAACCCTGTCCAAGGTAAAGTTCCTACTACATCAGTATATGTACCACACGTTGGATCCTCTCGGGCCGCGGACCGCCGCAGTACCGAAACATTTTAAATAAGCATAATTTGCCTCTTCAAATAATTGCGGCCGCATTGTGGCTGCATTCGGCATTATGACGTAAGTAGACATTAACAAAAGGGAAACGCACGAGCTTGCGACGAGCTGTGCGCATTGTTGCGGTGAGCGCCGCCGAGAGCCGCCCAGAGCCGCCCAGAGCCGACCGGAGCCGCCGAGAGCCGGAATAAATTGGAGCTAAGCTCCCAAAAAACCTTTTAAACAATATCGAGCTAATTGACTTACTCGCCCTCCTGACACTCGATCAAAGCTTTAAGTATATGTGTACTGAAGCGTAGATTGGCTGAACAATCAGTCAGGCGCAACCGTATTTCGGTTACCTAAACATTTGATATTAAAAGATAGTTGTTACCACAACTACATCGCTTGTCGTACCGTCGTGGACCAGATCACTTACAAGAGACCAAACAAGAGTATCTTAGTTATTAAGCTGTTTGTAAGTGAAAAAGTTAGCATTGCATTGATTTCACTACCGATCTAGTAGATTCTGAAAATCTTGATACATGCCAACTGCTAAATTTTATTTGGGCCATCGGTGTTTTATGTAGACCGGTAGACAATTGAAAATGGCAGTGATATACGTATAACCAATATAACCATGTCCTGGTTTTTAAATTAATTTAAACGCATAGGCGTTCATTACATGGATCAATGCAGTGTCGGTAGACTGTGCAACCATCGGAACGAATTCCCGAGTTTCGGGTCTATAGACGGAGCATCGGCTGGGATAGTAGCGTTGAATTTCCAACCAACTATTATATTACTTACCGACTACCGTTGTAGTGTGTGAATCTAAACCACGCCCCTATTTGAGCACTTAACATGTCATTACTTATTTAATAAACCTATTTAATCACCCACGGTCAGCCACATCCTGCTAATGGGATTGTCGGAAACAAATTTACCATCGATATTTAATTTTTAATATCATCAATTCGAATACAATGTAACCAGAATTGGATGTGAAATGATGTTAGTTATTTCCATGCGACAATGCTATTAACATGTCATTATTATCGATCTGCATTATACTCGTAACAACTGTTAATATCAGACTATATCGATGTAACATTTCCACTTGCAAATCACATATGAGAGTAATAAACGTAATTAATTTTTCACTCGTCTCCAACACATCGAAAGGTTAAAGGTACTTAGAGTTGAGGTTGGAGACCTAATTAATCAGTGTTTAGGTACTTTGAGACCTCTGTTCCATGGAGCGGGCGCTGGCCGCTGCCACTTCATTTACATAAAAGTTGGAGTTACGCGCGTACTGTTTTCGCTTCCTCAGCCATAAACCAGCCTCGTTCTCAACTGTAAAAGCGAGTAAAAATGTTCCATCGGACTCGCGGCACAAGGTCATGCGTATCCCAAATTTATTCCATCACGCTCCGAGTTATTTACACCGCAGATCTGTGTAAATGGAAATGGGAATCCTTAAATTCCGGGATCCTCGGAGTTCGCTGGCCGATTTCAATTACAAGCAAAGTTTGCGCGTTCATTTTTTGGCGCCGAGCGACCGCCGCCGCCCATCTCGGAGCGATCTCGCATAATCCGCTGCACTATGAAATGTTTTGGGAGTTTTGCTCGGAATTATGTAATTTACATTCCTCGTAAGCCGCGTCGACCTTCCGAACCGATGTTCATTTTGTTTCTTCTTCGCCATCGTACGAATGGAGTTCCCGCTACATTTTTGTATAAACCATAATTTAATGCATCACCGGGTGCCGTTGTGCCGCAGTGCACGTCAAGCGTCGGTGAAACCTTTCATGCAGCTTCACACTTCATCCGCTCTGCGCTCCGCATGCACGGGGCTCGGGGCGAGAAAGGTTGTTTTTTTCCGCGGAGACGTTACAACATCGTGCAAGTTCTTATCTCGAGGAGGTCCACGTGTGCCGGCCTCGGGCGGCTCGTAGTGTGCCGGCTGTCGCGAGCCGCGTGTCATTGTCCGCGACGAGGCGACACGCGCGAGGTGCCACTGACTGTAGTGGTTAGATAGCAATCGTCGCAGTGCTCGGCCGCTGTCTTGAGACTGCACTTCAAGTTGTTTTCTCTCAGTTGAGGCTTCCCGACGCCTTTCTTAAGAGTACCTATGAAGGAAATTTATAACTACTAAATCATATAAGTTAAAGAATACACTTTTAAAAATAAAGGCATTTGTACTTTGCGTACGGTGCTATGTTCATCGACATTACAATTTTATTGGAGTATATACGTAGGTAATGTAATGTAATACCTATGTAATCGCGATTAAATCATCGCGAAGTATATTTGTTCTCCTTTTACCCGACCCGGGGCCATGCCTCCTGTCCCTGTGCCCCGTGCCCCGTGCCCCAGCCCCGTGCCCCGTGCCCCGAGCCCCGGGTCTTGCGGGGTGAGCGCTTTGACAAATGACCCGTGAAATGGGCTCGCTAATAAATGATATTGTCTCCCTACAAAACATGTTTAACATAGCATTATCTCTCGCCGGCTGCCGTGAGCTCCTTCACAGTAATTTATTTCGTTTTACGTATTACGTATTGGAAGTACTTATTGCATCGCCTGTAATAGACTCTATTGTAACACTCAGATACAGCTCAGTTATAACGGTATGCTGACTTACACCTCTTCATTTATGTAGACGATCCAGTAGCCAGTAACTTAGGAACTGGCTACTGTAATAACATTGTATTGTTATGTTACTCACTTGATATTGTAATGTCTTCGCTACCACGAGTATAAAACAATTATCTTGCGAAGATTAGCGTAGGTACTTATATTTTCAGAGTAAAAATATTCCCCGTCGGTTTACTACTGTTTTTGCCGGTGCCCTGCTGAGAAAAGGTCCTATTAATGCTTGCATTTTTATTGCTCAATTAAAAGTTCCTAAAGGATCTTTGGCCAAAATTCCAAGTCCCAAACTTTAACAGTTAACACTGTTCTATTGAAATTGAATAAAATTTAGTGCGATCATAAAATTTAATTATGTTATAAATGTACATATAACCTTAACAGCGATGCTCCAAAACAAATATGCAGAAGATTAAGTCTATTAAGTACAAAGTACTCTTTTTATACAACGAATGTGATGCCGCAACGAATTCGGGTTCGTGGCTGTCTTGTGTGCACACAGCGTGTACATTGTACATGAGTTGATAAATTAAAAACTAACAGCAAGCTGCAACCAGTTAAAGCCTCGCTCGCGAGATATAGTGAGCAGCCGCGCCTCCGCCGCCGCTAAAGTGCAGAACTAAAAGTGTGCGGCGACAGCTTTATAAAATTTGCGCAATCTCCGCCGCCCCTTGTGTAGCGCTGATTACGGACGTGGGTCACAATTATGTCACAAATTGTAAGTCCCACGGCGGCGGCTATTACTTAGATTGCAGTTTTATTAATATGAATTTCAACGCAGAATATTTGAAAGTGAAAATAATCAAATGACGAACATAGTTAGATACGGGTGCGATGCAAAGGACCAAAGACTTTAACCCATGACGGAGTGTAGCGTCAGATACAGATAAAAAAATGGCCTCAATCTTGGGTTGTGATCGGTAAATATCTATCTATCTATACTAATATTATAAAGCTGAAGAGTTTGTTTGTTTGATTGAACGCGCTAATCTCAGGAACTACTGGT
>DWKA01001412.1:0-12501 GCA_018249155.1 Panoquina ocola ocola | reverse complement strand
GCTGCATTACTTAACAAAACTCCATGTGGTAATATATATATACCTTTATTTGAATAAGGGTTAAAACCCTAGGTACATTCAGTTATTTTTCTTTCGAGTTATAATACCCCTACGAATAGGTATAAAACGTAAAATAGAGAGTGGCCATGCCTTCTGCGCCTTATTTGCTGAGGTGGCGTACACTCGTGTAATAAAGTGAGCCGAGCTCTCGAAGAAAGGTCGCATCTTTACGGAGGCAGTTTTAATTGCTCCGCGGTCTCCTCGAGTGTACTTATGGGGAGGCGGGGCTCAGTTGTGACATTAGTATAAAAGTTTTGAACGGATGCAATCAAGCTACTTTGTCATGTGTAGAGCGATTTAGTTTATTTCAGAAATAACAATGGTTAATTTTCCCCGAGCGTTGCTGTCGGGTCTAGCTCCTAACTTATAGTTTACTTAACGATTGCTAATAGACCTGGCGTCCTCGTGCTTAAATATTGAACTAAATATACCGATCTCTTATTTTTTTAACAGTTATATCAGGATTAGTCTACTCGTTTTAAAAATCGCTCGCTCCAAGTTATGAAACTGAAGTCTGTTACAAGTTTTTAAGCTAAATATTGAAAGTGATTAACAACACGATACACGATCATGCCGTATTACACCAGAAAAGATAAGATTAGTGGCACTTGCTTAACATTTAGATATTCGATAGACGTGAAGTTTTAGTCCACCAGATGTCGCTACGGGCGCGAGCGGCGGTACAAGATGCGGTCCGTCCCCTCCAGCGCGGTCCACATGTAGGCTCGTTACGGCACGCCGTTCGCTCGTCGTTAGTCCCTCGCAGATCACGCAGGCCCCCCTGCACGGCTACCATTCGTTGTGGTGGACACTTTTATTATAATGTATTAAAAAATTTTTAAATAATTTTATTAAAAAAAATATTTTGCAAGATAGAGTTAGAAAGTAGCAACGTTCATCTGAACCAATAATTTTTGCACTACCTAACCGTACACATCTTTTAATACACCACAGTGACAATAGAAAATTAATGAAAAAAAATACACTCAAATAGAGAACCTTCTCCATTTTCAAAGTCGGTTAAAAACGCAAAAACTGTTCAGACGGCGTCCATGCGAGCATCGTCCTAACCCAAAACACCAGTATTACCATTTAGCATTTTTACCGTATGAAACCAGTAGGTAAATGGGTTTAAAATTGAGTACGTACTTATATAACAACGTATATCACGTATGAAGCCATCCATTTTTTCAACAAAAATAAGGGCACTTACATACAAAAAATCTTAAATAAATAAATTGCACCTTACAGTGAGTGGGGCGTTTAGTGGCTCAATCCTGAAATTACGGAGTAAATCCCGTCTCCCGCAAAAGGCATGGCGACCGTATCCCGAGGGATGAAGGGTTGCGCGGGGAGTGACGCAGATTCGCGTCGTATAATTGTGAATGTAATTGTTATTAGCCACTAACGTTCTAGTGTACTGTAATGGTCGAAGGTTGAGCGGCGTGAGGGGAAGGTTTTATTGTTTGTCAACTGGCTTCGAGTAGCTTCGGCGATACCTTTGCATACTAATTGGGCTGAACAATATTAAGATTGCGAAATGAGAGGGAAATGAGTGACAGGGTTCTGCACTTCGATGTGGGAATTAGATGTGGGTGAAAGAAGATCGTTTTCTTCTGTTATAGATACAGAGTATTCTTAATAAATACAATGATCTGTAATAAACAAATGATTATACCAAATGAAAATTCAAAATAGTTTAAGTTATGTCATGGTAAATCACGTATTAACTGGGGTCATTTATTTTATAAATACTACACCAAGCCCCATAAATTATAGCGTAAGTTTACGTAAGCGATAGAAGGAAACAACCAGATTATGTTTGTTTCTTGTTAGATAGATAGATCTTAAAATATATTTAGGTAACTTAAGTTATGGCGAAGAACGGAAATCATGGCCGGCAACTAGCTGGAAAGTAAGACAGTATGATTGTAATGATTAGTTTTACAGCTCATTCGTTACCATCAGTAGTTACAAACCTAAGATTTCAGAACAGTTAAAATTCCCCTCATAAAACAAACCAAGTGTAAACACCAAACGAAAATATGGCAACAATTACTCAACATTTTACAAAAGCGGCATATTCGCATTTGCGTAACATATTCTAAACTTATCATAATATTAAAAGAAAACAAACAGTGCAGCGGCGACTGCGAGCGGAGAGTTTTTCAATTGTGGCCGCGGAACAATACCGAGTGGCTGCATAATGCATGCCGCGGGGCGCGAGCGGGGCGGCGGCGGGGCGGCAGCGGGGCGGGAGCGGGGCGGGAGCGGGGCGGGAGCGGGACGGTAGCGGGTGGTACAATTACCAACATAACTGACTCAAAAACTTATAGTGTGCCTACCGTACCATAACAATTTTAAATTATATCGCATTCTATCATAGTAATCGAGTATGTCTAGTATTCATCTATAGTATGGTCTATGCGGTACATGATTAAGTTATTGTTAAGTTCGGATTTTTTATATATTATTTATCGTTCAATATATTCTTATGATGAGATTTTTAGTGAACTCTTCTTGATGATGCTGATGCATAATTTTAATGAAATATACTAAAGCAGTGGTTGCTAAAGCCGCACACCTTTTCTCATACCAGACAAGATTCCACAAGCTAATAAAAAGGACAACATGCTAATACTGCATCTTCATGTAGCCGCCAAATAGGAAATATGTATACTGTATACTTGTAAAAGCTTCAATGCGTCAATTTGACTCCGCTTCACTTTGAACCGATGATTTGGACACAACACGTTAATTTGCTCCCGCAATAATACAAAATACTAACTTTAGTTTTGTATCACACAAAAATGGAGTCGAAAACGAACACCGAGTCCGTAACATGGTTCCCCGCAAAACAGAATAGTTAGCAGTTCTGTAAATATTACGCCATCCATTACCGCGCGCGCACCAAATCCTAATAGACGCCGCGATACCAAAGCCTACATGTATAGTTTACTCAGTCCACAGAAACACTGAGTGAACCGTCCCGTGCGAACTTCACCCTTATCTGTTAGGAATACAGTTCATGAACGCAACAGATCTTTCAGGTTTAGCGGCGGAGTGAATTGGAGCTTATTACGTGGGCGGTAGACTTTAAATTGGTGTGTCGGAGGCTCGCGGTTCAGACAAATCGATGTAGTATGTTGTGTCGTCGGTTTATAAAGCGCGGAATGGAATGGACGTAGTACACAGGATCGTTGTAGCGGATCACTGCGTCCTCGCTTGCTGCGCCTCAACTTCCTGTTACATTGTTTTTTTCTCTATTTCATAGGTACAAAAATGAGATTCTGATTAGGACATGACTGTAACGTTTTAGAACTTTCAAATATTTAGAATTCCATATTCAAAAAGGATCCTTCAAGGTTCGCCGTGTTTTCCCGTCCGTGTTAGCTAAGTTTAGTGTTCCGTAAGCTGTTTCGATTCAATCGTCCGCTCACGGCATTAAAAATCACAATGTTGTCACTGCAATGATATTACATAAGCACTAGATTTACATAAAAATATGACCAAAATTTAGACAGGCTCAGTTAAACTTAAAAATAGTAATAAAATCTCTGCGTTTAAACTGTTTCTATTCTTTACAATATCCATTTAGGTATTCGCAAAAGCCATCGCGTTACGGGGTAGCGAATAAACATAATACATAGGCCATAACTCTCCGAAAACAATACAAAGTGTACCTACCGCCGTAAACAAACTACCTCTGCGTAAAAGTTACATTAATATTAATGCAGCATGCCATTAACCCCGTAGAATTGAAATGTGGTTGTATTAATATTTATTTTTGTACACGTAAATCAATTCGCAAAGGGTTCGCGGCGAAGTGCTCTCGCAAATTAATTTAACGGGCATTTATTTAAATGTAGTCGATGTCGTCTCATATTTTTAGTTTATTGTTGTAACTAGGTACTTATAAATACTTTGAGTGCTTTTATTTATTTCTTACTTCAGAGCTAAACTCTTCTAATCCTTTTAATGTTTACCTACATTTTTTGTCTTTTTGCCTACTTTACTTCAACAATAACGATCACAGTAAAACAATTTGGATATTTCTTATACGTCATATCCTAATTCATATCTCACATGCACACATTCATTTTCCTGGTGACGATGTAAGCTTCCTTAATAGTGGTAGCAGGTTTAGAACTAACATCTCTCTCCATCGACTTTCCTTTCATCATCCCGCTTATCATCAAAGCCTTAAATTTTAATTCGACAATTAGCACCGCGCGGGCGCCGCGGACGAGACAATATCGCGAACGTAAAACAAAACGAATGAAGCGCGATATTTTATCGCATAAATGTTTTGATGAAGCTTCAGTCACTCCCGCGGGACGCGGGGCACGGGGGTGGGGGAGGGGGGATGAAATGAAAATAATGATAAAAACGGAGGGAACATCCCGTCTGTCCCGCGAATAATAACAGCTCGGAATGCGATTGGCTGAACGTTCTCGGTGACTGGAACTTTAATTTTGTTTTATTGTTCTTGTAACTGTTTGTTCTGCATCGGGACGAGGGAATGATGTGGCGCTGGCTCGATGATGAGCTTCTGGATAGAGACAGCAAGGACTCTACTATACTCTATCGGACTATACTATACTGACATACTTTTGTAGAGGCTCCTTGCCAATAGTACGAGTATTAGAGTCACCTGTTCATCCAAGGTATAACAACCTGTTCAATTATTCGAAACCATTGAACAGGGATAATATGTTCCCTCGATATCTTTTACTACATATCAAAACGTATTAAATCATAAGAACATGATATACCTAATTTATTTTAATATTACTGATATTATAATGTTGTAATACTTAGATAAAATAAAACTCATATGCTCATAATTATCTGCTTCATCAGTTACAAAGTAATTGGCAAACTTAAAAAAAAAATTAAAAGCACCCGAGGAAATCCCACGGCTGCAGAACCCGTTCAGCCACAACGACAAGCCGTCCGTCATGAGCAAATAACGTGACTACTAATGTGAGTTAATTATCGACACTCCATCGAAACCAATGACGTATCGCATCGAGCCCGACTACAATCGACTACAATTTAATTTCACGTGTTCGATTGCAAATCGATCAGATAAAACTAATTGCCACTTTATAACGAACGCGCTGAGTGTCGCCGACGCAATAATCATCCCGTGACGTCATCGTCGGTCGATGACGTCACGCGATCCATTCCCAGTAATCCGAGTTGATTTGTTCACTTTGCGCTGTAAATTGTACGCCACGATTATACATACAGTTGCAGATAATTCATTGCGATTGAATTGTCCATTTTCCCGTAATTGGATATTGCGTTGCTGTTAATCATTATTATGTCAATATATTAAATTATCAGTTTGTAATGCAGGTGTGTACGTACTCCATACATACGTGCTGCTAAATAAAGCCTTTTCAGTGTGACTACTCTTGTTGTAGGACTTGAAATCTTCATTTATCAGTTCAGTATAATAACGACTTTCACTTCGAAAAAATTAAATTCGAATAATGTTTGTGTTTAACGAGTAATATTTTTTTATACAAATAGGGTTAATCTTCAGTCAGTCACTGCATGCAGATTAGTCTACTAACTAACTAGGGCACAACAACAACAACACTGAAGCGCGGAAAACTGACCAGTCCCCAAGATTGGGGCCTATTGTTTTATTATCTGTAGATATAGCACATACATACATAGCTCTATCTTGAGTTTAAATCTTTCATGCCCTGGCTGTATGTATGTGTATTGTGTCGCTACAGCAGCTGTATGGTCGTCCACAGTGAGCAGCGGCGCGCTGAGTTGCGCGGCGCAGGGGCTAGACAAGGACGGCAAAAAGAAGCACACGCGGCCCACGTTCAGCGGGCAGCAGATCTTCGCGCTGGAGAAGACCTTCGAGCAGACCAAGTACCTGGCCGGGCCCGAGCGCGCCAAGCTGGCGTACGCGCTCGGCATGACTGAGTCGCAGGTTAAGGTGAGATGCACTTTATTTTTATGGCCTTAAGGACGATTATTGCATAACTTTGTAACTATTGTCTAACTTGAAGAAAGAGCCCAGAAGGGCTGGTGGTAAGTGGTTACCGTAGCCTAGTGACACGGTCATCTCTAGGGGAGTCGCCAATGATTTTCTGGCTCCAAAGGAGAGCTCTTTTTACGAAGGAGAGCTATTTATTATTATTATTACCACCCATAATTGTCAAACTGCCGGGCTCGGGTCTCCTCTCACAATATGAGGAGTAAGACCATAGTCCATCCCACTGGTCATGTACGCAATAGTGGACTTATTGTATACTGAGATATTTGTCTCGGACAGGAATCGACTCCAGGAATCTTTGATTTGCAGGTAGAGTCCCTTCCTACCACACTACAGGGTGTTGTTGAAATTTTATTACTAAATGTAATCTTCTTTACGAGGAAAGAATAGTAGTTATTTTATGGGACAAAGGAATAGTAATTTATGAGATTAGGTTTGATAGCAACAGTCAATCAAGTTTCCCGGTAAAACAAGTTAATCAAATGTTTTATGGGACTACGTCATGTCCTCGTGTTTCCTAAGAACTCATTATAAGTTTAGTAAACATTTTAAGTTGTTTATGAAATTCGACTTATCAAAGTTGCAAATTCGGAAAAAATATTTTAACTACCATATTTAAAACATTTTTCTATATTCGCTAATGGTAGGTACCTGTATCTGAGAGTGTAGGTACTTTTCTATGCATTATTTTCCAAACCGACAAAATTGTACATAGTAAATGTATTCACATAAAAGTATTAAGGGCGTCGAAACCCTACCCGCGGCCTGACAGCCTGACACACACTTGATGCCTTCCAATAATCATAAGCGATGTGTAACAATTTGCACAGTCATTTTGTTTCTATGCACCAAATCTCAAACCTTTCATTAATATAATTTAGTAGAGCATCTCGCGATATGAATAATAACATCAAATGTGATTAAGTCTTAAATTACTAGGGTAAATACGCCAATGCTCGCATTCCCGCGCACTCATAACGAAATAGCCTGTGCTGCCATCTGTCGAGCTAGTGTGTGCCATTGTGGAGTAAATTGCTTTGAGATAAGATCGAAAATTGTGTGGCGGCGGCCGCGGCGTGGTACACCGTGTTGTAGTCCGTTCGTAATCGGATTACGGAGATTGAAAAGTCAATCACTTAGTCGCGGCGCAATCAAACGGCCCGCTCTATCGCGGTAGGGTTGCCAAAACTATAACTTTATTGTAATTTTATATTGTCTACGTGTTGTGATTTCTATTTTACACTTACAATATGACCTTTATTTTAATGTTATTGGAATTGGAAGCTATTTTTATTAATGCTTAAAAATCTTGTCATTTATTTTCGGTTACTCTTCAAAATAAAATTCTACACTTTGACTGCCACGATATGTTATCGTCAACATAACTGACATGACAAATTTGCCGTTTACGGAATTCATACGACACTATGATGGGAGAACGCATGCTTTATTTAGAAAGAGGACACACAGTAACAGGCAAATCACAGCGTGATATTGTAACAAAACTGTTATTTTAAAATTTTATTTTGAATTTACTACCATTGAATCTAGAATACAATTTAACATGTTTTAGATTGTATGTCTGTTGTAAAGAGCTTTACGCAAACATTATAATTAACGTTAAAATAAATAATTTGCGTGTTTCATTAACACTATTTTTTATTAATTTGAGATGTACCACGAGGTGGCAGCCCTAATGACCAAAGATTAAGCGAGCGACATGTGGACGCATCGCTTTGTTTTGTTTCCCGTTTGATAAAAAATATTCTATTACTATTGCTTTAACATCATCGCCGACGCGGAAGGCTTGATTGATTTTAGTTTTCCATAACGAAATGTCGCTACCGGATTTTTTATGGACGGCCGTTATTCGAATATTATGCTCGCGGTAAGTTATGGGTTGGCTTTATAAACTCTAATTCTGTCGAAATTAATTCGAAAGTGAATTAATTATAACGCTACCGTTTTTGTGATACATATGAAATCAAAGTTAGTTTATTGAGCCGATGTTTATAAGTTATGATTATTGAGCCTAAGATAAGTATGAGATTGATGTGAGAATTGCTTCTTCTGTAATTATGTTGACTATTTCACTACATTAATTTGTGTGACTTTCCTATAATATTGAGATACTTCATTAATATTTTTAACGTAATTTAGCAGCAATTTATAGTGCAAATTATTTAAAAGTAGGTACTTTAACGTCATGTTGAGGTAAGAATCGATCAGACTTTAAAAACATTTTTTAAGAGGTATCAAAAATTAATCGCCTTAATTCCTTTAAGTCATACGTAATAAAATATACAGGTTTAATTGAAAACAAACAATAAAACAAGCGTAAAAAGGTGGCGTTTGATTCTAAACTAATTAGGGTGACATGCTCCCCTAAACGATTGCTAAACGAGGGGCGGCCATTAGGGATTATTATGAAGCGACACAATAGCTCTCCACTGTGTACATATCGTGTTCTGTATCATATGGCGTGTTTGTATTGCTGTGTAAAGAGCAATGGACACGTGCGTCGGACGTCGAGTCGATTTCAGTTGGCAGTAATGAAGGGCGGCGAGGGGCCGCGTGACGCTGTGGTCACGCGTGTTTAGCGTCCCGCATTGGCTTATTGAATTGTAGGCGCTTTACGAATCTGCTTTTGAGGGTGTTTCTGTTAATAGGCTAGTTTTTGGACTTAGCCCTTTATCATTAATGTCGTTCGTTTTAATCCGTTTATCTTATTTAAAGCTAAATGCATTGACTGCTCTAATGTATTTCATTTCGTAATTCTTGCATATCTACTGATTTCTTTATAAAATTACTAACAGAACTGGATCAAAATTCTAACTGAACATTAGTCCTCACTGGAATCCTCATGTACGAGTATGTCCTCAGCAAAGCTCACATAGTTTGGTGCTCAACTTGTGAATGCGCGCCTAAGGAGCTACAACAAACACATCAGTTCACTGCAGCTTAACAATCAATGTGACAATTTATGCATCTATAAATCCGTGACAGTCCTCATAGTTGGTATTATTGAATCAATACAAATGATGGTGCTCGCTCACCCTCCTGTCTCTCCTGATACATCAGCCGTTAGCGCGGCGAGCCGGGGGGCCGGGGGGCCGGGGGGCAAATTGTATTATACTAAGTGATACATTCTATTTAGGGGCTGACGACTGTCAAAGTTTAATGGGTAACGGCTCGGGAAATGGGAAACATCCACTTGTTTATCATTTTCATTAACTGCCATTTAGCAAAATCATTTTGGTGCACGTATTTGATACAAATCGAAGAGTACTTATAATTATATCCATTATACCTATTGATGTAAATAGAAATATCAATGTTACTAATTGACTAGTTATTATGAAGCTGGTCGAAATATTTTTGAGTATGACGTAATTAAAATAGTTAGATATTATTTGTTGAGTTGTATGTATTTTGAATAAGGTGTAATCTACTTTATATAGACTAATTGGATTACAGACTAAACTTAAGTTGGAGCACATAATATCAATAAAAAACTTCGATATTTAAATTGTTATTGTTATTGTGGCCAAATTAAATATGTTTAAGGTTAATAAACAAAATTTTCGGACTCTATCTTAAAAAATATATTGATATGTGGTTAATATAATGTATTAGTAAATTAGAAGGAAATTAACGATCATTAATAAATAATGAGAATGCTATTTTAAGATTCATATATATATATGTCTTACAGCTTGATTGATGTTATTTCCTTTATCGCACTCTCAGTATCTTGACTCCAAACTTGTTCTTCTACACTAAAACATATCCGAGTCATAGAGAAACAAATATTAAATTAAAATTGATCAAACACTTTATGCCAGTGCGTTGTTTAGGGAGCGCGCGGGAGAGCGCGGCATCGGGCGAAATCAAGTGAACATAATGAGATTAATGTACTCGATTTATCGCCAGGGGGCATCCGTGGCGTTTAATATTCGCCGGCGATGTTCGTTACGTCATTCTGTGAACACACATATCATTTTGACGTAATGTCTTTAGGGGTTGCACAGTGAAGATGATACTAAAACCTTTGTTTTATGGGCGTTTGAAGTTTAATGACTGATTACGGCTTAATTTATACATAATATTGAAGTACGCCATGGATGGAAACAGTAGCTTTTATAGTGTATCAAGAAATGGTGGTGCGTCGCTGCGATTTAAAGTTTTATTAAAATCAATGAATAGGTACTTTAGGTACAGGAGTGAATGATTTAATAAAAATGTCTTTAAAGACAGTTCGTGCGTTTTATTAAAATCATGTGGACAACCACACACAAATTATTATAATAAACACAAGTTTATTTTAAGTTAAATATAGTTATTTCAGTAAAATTAATAAAACCATTAAACCACTCCCTCGAAGAACGAATAACATCGTTAAAATAGGAATACAAAAACAACACCTGAAAAATATTGTGAGTCAACCAGCAACGAGAAGAGTCACATTTCCAGCTCCAGAAGTGAGCGAGCGACGTGTCAGCCAGTGGCTGCGGCGCGTAATCCTAAGCGCTAAATATATCCAACAAATGAGACCTCTCTCTCGCAAATTGAGCTCAAAAGCCAATGTACCACGAAGGGTGCTTCTACCCTACCAATTCGACTCGCATCACATCAATCTAAAACGGACTTTATTACCGCGTAATACAGTCGAGGCGATCGGTTTAAACTCGATGATTTCTTTTCATTCCCCTGCATGGGTGTCACAGCTCATTTGCCATTCGATAGCATTAATCCATGGGGGATTAAGGGGTACACATGTGACGGGCAGCCGGTGCAGTGAGAATGCATAATGCAATTAATTGTTTCGATTCGCTGTTTATTGTTGCAGTTGAGGTAATGACGCTTGAATTATGGTAACGGGCGACGGGCCGTTTTATTGTGTCGCTTGGAGTAGGTAACGTCATTATGAGGGAGTTACTAATTAGACGTAGTAAATGTTGAACTTGGTGGGTTAATTTGAATGAAATTTATATATATTACTAACTAACTGTCCGTCCTCGCTTCGCTTCAGGAAAAATATGGTATATTGCTGCAGCTGATATTGCTGCTCCTCTCTTATTCATCTTAGCGTGATGTTATATAGCCTACATATAGCCTTCCTCGATAAACTGGCTATCTCACGCTGAAAGAATTTTTCAAATCGGACTAGTAGTTCCTGAGTTTAGCGCCTTCAAGAAAGCATACAAACAAACTTTTCCGCTTTATAATATTAGTACAGATAAATAGGTAAGTAGTAAAATTTAAAAATGAAGGTATAAAGGTAACGTAAAATTATTTCGACCAAAACATTCTATAAAACACCTCCTACACTGGATAATTTTTACAGAACCCGAAAGTAATACATATAAATCTGTAGAACATTAAAATATTAATACCGTCTTTAAATCCATCAGTGAGGTGCAATAAAGTTAATCCACGGTCCACGAGATATTGATGGGCGAGTGGTCCGCGGGATGTTTATAACGGAATGATTCAAACTCCACGCACTGTGTTTAATGATCGAAGAATTTCGTTGATTATGACTGGCGATACGATATGATTTACTGAGTTGTAAACATCAGTTGGACAGCGTTGCAGTTTACGACAACCGAACGACATAATGACGACAGTCGCAGTAAGACGAGCGACCGCGGCTCCGCGACTCCGCGACAGTCCCGTGTGGAATAAACGGACCCCATATTAAATTATGCTGATGGATCGCGCTATAATTTAATTTTAATGTGTTTTGATTAAACTGCTTTCATAAAATTAAATAATGGTCCAGTGCGCGTTTTTAAATGTACTCCGCTAATGTTTTGATTTTGATTAACGTTTTGAATGCGGCGCGATTTGGCGCACTCCGACTAATCGCTATTTGATGTGATTTGAGATGCACTTTCCTTTTAATGATGATGACGAGCGCGGTGATGGATCGACGTTCCGATGTTTAGTTTGCTCATCTATTATGCAAGTTCACAATCATTTATTTTTATTTAAAGGTGCTCTTCCGTAAAATAATCGTGAGCTGATTTTTTATTTTGTTTATTTTTTTTAGCAGCTAGTTAATGCGATGATTATATTGTATGTATTTATTATTCATGTTTTTCGTCTAGAATGGTCGAACATTCATTATTATTCGACATTACCGTGTCTAGCATTTATCTGTAGTTTTAGGACTTGTGGCAGCAATATCATTATGTGTGTGATCGTAATATTAGGTATTACATTTAATATAGCGCAAAGAATTAACCTTTCTTTCTTCTTTTTCATTTAAAATTTAACGCTTTGTATGTCGGTTAAACCAACGGATATCTTCAAGTAACTCACTTCACTGTATGTGACGTATCCGATCAACGGATCAACACTCTTTTTGTTAAACATTGATTTATAGAGCAACTAATTAAGTGTTTGGAGAA